>VYZT01053538.1:0-21772 GCA_013400735.1 Pomatostomus ruficeps
AAGAGTCACACCATGTGCCTAAGCCCAAACACTTCTTGACCCAGACAGGCTTGGTGCTGTGACCACTTTCCTGAGGAGCTTGTTTCAATGCTTAGCCACCCTCTGGGTGAAAAACGTTCTCCTGATAGCCAACCTAAATCTCCCCTGACTTGGCCTCATTCTGTTTCCCTGACTTCTATCACTGATCACAAGAGTGAAGAGATGGGCACATGCCCCTCCACTTCCCATCATGAGGATGTTGAAGCCAGCAAGGAGATCTCCCTTCAGACTCCTTTAGGCTGTGATCTGTCAAACACTGCCAAACAGCACACACAGCTCAACTCCAAAACAGAGGAATCTAACATGAACATCTAGAAATCCATATAGAATCATGCACATGCTTGGTGAATTTCCTAAAAATGTAATTATGTGCACAACTCCAGTCACTGGACTTGTTTGTAGAAAGGTTCTCAACTGTTCTATATTTGACTAGGTAGATATGAAAGAATGATATTAGCAGATTTGCCAGTGCTCCAAATCCAATTCATCTTATTAAGTTCTGCAGAACTTGCTGTCCTTGGCTTGTTGCCTCAGAACACACAGTTAATTTGGCCCCTATTTGTGAATTTCAAGGGAAAGATGCCTAACTTGCTAACTATCTCTACAAATTCATGAACACGATACCTAAATATGGGGACAGATTCTTGAATTTTCTCTTAGACACTGTTGTGACAATGTAAAAGTGATGAAAAGAGGCCCTTTGCTCCTTTATAATGATTTATCCAGAGACATATAAAAGGAAGCACAAAAATAATTGGATTGACTTTCCTGCTTTTTATTTTTGGTTTTGGATCCTTCTTATCCCTACCTGATATACAACTTTTTGAGAAGTGCATGTGCTTGATATTGATTAGATCTCATCATAGGCAACACTAATCTGCTTAGAAGATCACAAAGCCAGAAGAGAACCTGAGTACAAGAGGCATTCCAGGCCTGACGGAAAAAGTGTGTGCAACTAAAACTGGGACAGATGAGGGAATGAACAAAACAAGAATATTTTATGTCTTTCGGTGCCCCTCTACAAATTCCTCATACTTTATGCCAATGCTGTGATGTTTTAGGTTCTTGCTGATTGTAGTTGAAATAACTAAATAGCATTAGCATATTCCATTATTTTATCTTCCAATTACTGTATGGTGATTATTAATTATAAAATAAAATAGCTTTAATAATATTTGGTCTAAATTTGTCATGAGGAGACAGTTAAAATGTATTTTCTGTTGGATAATCTATATCCAGAGAAGTTAAGCACAGTCCTTCTCTGGAATACAAGAAAGCATGAAATCTCTTTTGTGAAACTTGTCTTTCTTATATGCAGACAGGATATGAAACTCTTGCAAACAATGTAAATGCCAAACGTCAATATTCTTATCATCAGAAGGATATCCAATCTCAGTGTTGTCCATTAGCTTATCTATGGCCTGGGGAGGAGGGAAGTGAAAAGCTCTTAATCTATCTTGCAACCATAGCACTCAAATAAAAAATGGGAGATCTGTGATAGGAAAACAATCAAGCAGAAGCAAATATAACACTGTAACTCTGCAATTGCAGTGTTTCCTGAGTCATGCTTGAGCCCTGTAGCAACCTGGTGGGACTACATCTTCATATTTACTTTTTTTCTTAATTCAATGAAAATGATGCTGAAAATGATACTGAAAATGAAGAAGGGAAATCCAGTCTGTTTCATCACAGTTTTCCTCCCGGGTATGCTAGAGAAATGGTTCTCTATTCATATTCCTTTTGGCTCCATAACTGTTGCATCCCTGGTTGCTTGGGGGTAACAAAGGAAAATAGAACATTTGCCTTTTTATCTTATTACATCTCCCACAGTCTCTGCTTTAATCAGAATCCTGAACACGCTTGTGCTTCACACAACAGGTTGTTACCAGATTATCAAACCTACTCAGCTCCCTTTCATTTCAACATCAGTGTGGAAATACTTTCCTTCTACAACTTTCTTCTTTGACATTCCTAATGTATGCTTGTGGCCACCTTCAGTCCATCTAGTATCCTGTAGAATGATTCAGCACAGGAGCTGAAGCTGGCTCAGACTGACTGCACTTGATTGATGATCCATGGCTAAGTATGCAGAAGCTGCTTGATGGAAATTACTTTAATGAGTGATTTGAACATGCCTGATGCTGGTAGACTACATAAATGTGAGATAGTGAACCTCTTGAATCAAGACAAATTAAACAGATTTGGTGGCTGAAGTAGGATAAGAAAAAAACAGCTGATTATCTTGTACTGAATCGTTCTTTTATTATTTGCAACTGCTCTGGTAATATTTTTGCCCCCCCTTCTTACATAATATAAGTGAGGAGGTAGATATGGAAAAATGGTGGATATATCTATATTTGGATATAGCGACTGACTTTTCTACTCTCTAGCTGTCTTTTTTCATCAGTCTTGTCTTTGGATCTCCTATGTTCTTTATAATAATTCATCTTAAAGCCCTCCAACCAGTAAAAAAAATAACAACAATAATAGTTCCAGCAGCAATTTACCTTGTAAATAAGTTCAAATTAAACCCCCTATCCTCAAATTGGCAGCACGTTGTGAGCTAATGAACCAGCACAGAGTCCCACTGTTTTGAGATAGAATAACATTCAGGTCCCAGTTCTTAAACAGTTTGCCTGTGGGCAAACTGTTATAACCATATGGAGCTCCACTGACTTCACATAGGGTAAAGCAGAGAGTCTAATCCTGCACAGCATTGTCACATAATACTGACAATCCCAACTGCAAAATCCAAGGCCCAGATTCATCCCACCAAGCTTTAGGGATCTGAAGCATTAGATTTATGAGTAACATCCTCTTAGGCTAAAAAGACTCTCCAGAGAAGAAATAAGACCTGAGGTCCCCACTGATTACAGGACGAGACAACAGCCCCACAGGTCCTAAATCAAAAGCACAAATTTAAAGGAAACAAATTCAGGCTCTGCTTTATAAACTTCTTCAGGAGACCAACCATAATTTGATGGTTTTGTGTGATGCATTTGATGAACTTTTGAATGGAATAAATGCATATGGATACAAATGTCCAGATTTCCAGAACATTCAGAGTAGCCACTCTGACTAGTGTTCTTTTACTATAAAAAACTTTTCCACAGTTTTATTTCTGTGAGCATAGGTGTAAACATTTCACTGATGTTGTTCATTTCATCATCATAATTATTTTTTGCAAATAAAGTACCTTAGCCCACTGAAATATAAAAACTGTTTATGCAAGTTGCTATGGTGACATAATTATAAAACACACAAAAATCAAAATTTATTTTAATCTAAATAGTCTGTGTGTTGCAACATAAGAAAACTGCAAAACATCCATAACTCCTTTCCTCCTTTTGACAATACAAAAACTCTGCTGTGATGAGAAGATTTTCACAGAAAAATACATTTCTGATTAGAAAGTATATTTTTTGTTTAGGCAAACACTGCCAACAACAATGATTTTCAAGAGGGTCTTTTGTTTGCTTGTTTGAAAACAAGATGGAGAAAAAAATGTAATTAATGTGCCTATAATGAAAATATAGTGTGGATCAAAGTGATGGGACCAAATAACCAACTGGATGAGACACTTTCAAGAGTACCCTTCAGGCTTTAAAAAAAAAAAAAAAAAAGAAAGAATCCTCCCCTACTGTGACCTATGTAGCACATGAAATAGTCCTCCTGATTTAGGGAGATATAATTTATTTCACATAAATACATAATTAAGATGGGAAGAATCTTTTAAGAGTGCGTGATATATGCTGACATTGCTTCATTTGATTCTTGGCATTGCACAGATAACATGAAAAGAGGAAAAGTTATATTTTTAATAGAGAACATGCATTGTTCACAATAGATCTTGAGCCCAAATTTTAAAGTAATAATAAAGATTCAAACTATATTATTTTGTCAGCAACCACAGACGCACACAACAAAAATACTTGTTATGGTAGCATTGTTCTTGGAGTTAAACTGCCAGGAAACACAGAGTTGCTGGCAGAGGGCCAGTAGAGAGGAGCAACACCTCCAGATGGATAGACCAGGCTTTCATCTGATTCCCAGATATCTCCTTGGGTGTCAGGGGATGCATAAGCTCTTTCAAAAGTCTTTCAGTCAAAACCTAATAAACACACAGTGAAAAATTTATACGGTATAATCAGAGACAACCCCTCAGAATGCATCAGAGGTGTGTAAGCACATAACAGCACCCTTTCACCCCTAAACTCTGGTGATGAACAGCTAGAAGCAAATAGACAAATTATTAATTCTGAAATCTGAGGGTTTGGTTTGGGTTTTTTTCATGTACATTAGTTTTTCTGAAAGCCAAACCCTTTCTGTATGTTATTGTTTGTAGTCCATATGTTCACAGTGTTATGGAGTCCCAGAAGGATCTGTCAGTCTCAGTGCAGACAGTCTTGAGTAAGTTACAAAGATCAGTGCATTGGGTCAGAATCACAACAACACAAAGACAGCTTTACAGCAGTCTGGCTACTTTAAAAACCTTTAAAGGAAATTAATATAATTAAGCCAAACTTGATTGCCCTTCTCTACTGCCAAGAATTTGCAAAATGCGCACAAAAAAATCAAATCTATGACTGAAATAATTTATCAAATCAGTAGAGAGAGGAAGCATAATGAAATGCAGACTTAAAAAGAAAAAAATATGAGTGAGCAGTTTTAGACCACTTAAAAGAAAGACTTTTTCCTGTCCTATTTCTGGTCATATGAAATTGGTACAGTATTCAGAATTATAAATAGAACAGGATCTACACTAATCATTTGTTTTTACTCTTAATTGTGGTTTTCTTTAATTTGGGTTATCTATAACATATAATTAGAGATTGCTATAAGGAAGCAATTTATCTCACAAATGCCTGACATTTCCAAATTTTCATGAGTTATGGTGACCGGTGAATCCCTTGAATGAATTACTGCCTTAAAACCACCCTCTGTTTCAAGGAACAACCTTATAAATGCAGAAACCTCTGTTTTTTGGCAACTGTGGTAGCATTTGAAATGTTTGTGTCTCTGAGCACTTTAAACTAATATTTCATTAGTTGTTAAAACAGGGTAAGGTCTATGCTCTCTATCGATTGCCAAATAAATTGTTGTGAGACATTATTTTTCCCCTCTAGTATACCACTTTTTCTTGTTTGCTTGTTTTCTGCCTTTGATTCTGGAACATGTTCAAGGGGTTTGCTTTATCAGAAATGAATAATATTATTGATACATATAATTTTGCTTTTTGATTTTTTTTTTTTTATTTGCAGTTGGTTTTTCCATTTATTTGATTTTTAATACTGTTTTTAGTTGGGTCATAAGCCAATCTTGGCTAGATATAACTCTCCTTGACAATAAAACCAAAGGTAAGAATTTTGGAAATACAACTGCTATGTTAACATTCATAAAAGTTAGTTTGTTGAATTACAGTTAGTAATAAGAGCATGCTGAAGAGTAGTGGAAACATCCTAAATTCTCATTGCATCCTGATGTTCATAACCTTTCTTCCCAGATAAAGGTTGTTCATGATACTACATCAGTCATACACGTGGCAAATGTTCACCTTCCAAGGGTGAACAACACTCTGGGCAGTAAAAACTGGATCTGCAGCAATTTTTTTTCTATTCTTCAGCTCAGTTTCATTAACTATTTCAGAGATCCATCTCCTTTACCTAGTGCATTTCTAATCACATTTGTGCTAGATGAGAATTCATTAGGATCTGTAAATTGCACAGAAAAAGCACTGAGACTTAGCCACTGCTACTTTTATATTAAGCAACTTTAAAAGCAAGTCATAGACATTATTTCTACTTTCCTTTATATTTAGGTAACCCAAGACAGAGAAATCTGGTACAAAGAAATGGTGGTTTCATCTTTCTAAAACTCAGGGGATTGTTCACAGAGACAGGAACACATTTGATGAATTTAGCTTTCATTCTGCTAGAGTTACTTATGGATAGTGCTCACTTTGAAATATATGAACAATTTATAAAAATGTAATGTGCATATATTTTAACATGAGAGCAGCCTTGAACAATTCCATTTACTGACATCCACGGCAATGTATTATATATTTTCGACTTGATGAACACATCTTTAATGACAATTGATATAGAAGGAAGAGAAATTTAATTCATTGAGGTAAATGCTTAGTCTTGCAGAGACACATTATTGTGAAATTTTTGTTTCTAATAAGTATTCTTACAAGCATATAAATGCTCATAAGCATAAGATATTCTTTATGTAAAAAATATCCCATAAACTATTCTGAATTCCAGTCAAAAATACTCCAAACTGTATGAGTTCCCACATATATCACAGTATTTGTTCTATTATATAAATTTAAACATTTTTTAATGTACATACTTCTGGATATGCACACATATGTATGTAGCTATATCTGTACTGGGTTTGGCTGGTATAGAGTTAATATTTTTCCTAAAAGTCCATTGCCATGGCTTTTTGCATGAAAGTTTCACTGATCAGAAATCTAATTGTGGGAAATTCCCTAAGTTTATTCTGACTGATTAAAGCATAATTATTCCTGTCTCTGCTTTTAGGACTGGTGTGGTTTTTATTACACAGGGGATCCTCTCATACAGGAAAAGTACTTTCAAGTGGGTGATGGTAGTGGGAGATTTGACTATTAGATATAGACAGATGGGTTTGTAATGTCTTAGAAAACTGGATGGTAATTCGCCTGCTGAATGTGAAGGCAGTGATCTTCACAAGATGTTCAGACAAGCAGCTGGGGATCGTGCTCTGTAGTCCTTACTGTTAGTGATGTAGGGGAGTGTAAGAAAAACATTCTAGAGACTAAACTCAGACTCCAGCCCAGGAGACCAACATCCTTGAGCTCCACCATAGGGTTCTGTGAAATAATTCTGGTCCCACATGTGAGGCCGAGGGGGCAGAGAGGAGGAATCAAATGTCTCAATGAATGAATGAGATTGTGCTAGGGAGATGAGGTATTTAGGATGTTAGGAAGGGAAACAAGATAACCTACACAGGAAGAAAAGCTTTCTCCTTGATCAAAGTGGAACAAGGCTGCTGTCATTGAGAACTAAAAGATAACAGAGGAATATTTGAAATAAAACCCAGGCGAACAGCTAGGTGTTGGGTGATTTCCATACCTGATACTTTTTAATGTGTAACCAGGACTGCCTGACATTCACCACAGAGTTCTGAAGGAACCCAAGTGTGAAGTTGTGGAAGCAGAAGCCAAAATGTGTAAAACATTATCACAAACTGCAGCTGTGCCAGAGGACTGGCAGGTCACCAATGTAGCTCACAGGTATGGACAGGAGTCTGAGGGGAATCCTAGGAACTGCAGACATATGAACCAGGCTTCTTTCCTGACTGCCCATCTGGCAGAGTTAGTAATAAAAGTTACAACCACTGAAATAATGAAAACGTGGATAGACATAGTCTGTTAGGAAAGAATCAGAAAGGATTCCTTCCTGTTAAGAAAGAATCTGAAATAGGAAATCACCCCCAAACCCCTGCTGTTTGAAGAGGTTTGGAAGAGCAAATGGATAAGAGAGATAGGATGGTGACAATATATTTAGAATTTGAAAAATTCTCTATATAAAATTCAGTAACAAAAATAAGTTGCAACAGGAAAAGCTGTTTTTCTGGCTTGAAATGAGGTTAAAGGCAAAGCAAGTTCACTTTCTGGGTGGAAAAAGATCATCAATAGATCTCCATAAATTGGTGTGAGGATTAGTTTCATTCAACATTTTGATCAATGACTTAGAGTAGAAGTCCGCAGTGAAACCTTCAAGTGTTCAGGTGACACCAAATCCTTGAGTTTAAATACAAATAAATGTAGGACGATATGTCATGGGGAAAGATTTCTACAGCACATCTGCTGAACTCTGAATTGGAGGTCACAACCTAGAATAGAAATATCGAAGTAAAAGTCACTGTTTTCTAGCAACATCAGCTCATTATGCAATCAAAGAATTCAAAAAAATTCTTGAGCACCATCACAAAAAGGAAGGAAAACAATATAGAGGATGTTACTTTAGAAGATAATAGAATCATTTAGGTTGGAAAAGACCTCTAAGATCACCAAGTCTAATCATTAAACCAGGACTGCCAAGAACTCCACTAATCCACGTCCTTAAGCATCATATCTACATGTCTTTTAAAAACCTCCAAAACTGAAAACAGTGCTCGAGGTGAGAGATGTCACCTCATCAGTGCTGAGTGCAATCACAGTGCTGAGGGACAATCGCTGTCCTGGTCCTGCTGTCCACTCCTTTTCTGATACAGGCCAGGTAGCCATTGGCCCTCTTGGCACCTGGGCACACACTGGGTCATGTTCAGCTGCTGTTGACCAGCACCCCTAGGTCCTTTTCCACTGGGCAGGTTTCCAGCCACTCTGCCCCCAGCCTGTAGTGCTGTAGGGGGTTGTTGCGATCCAAGTGCAGGACCTGGCACTTGGCCTTACTGAACCTTGTACTACTGACCTCGGCCTATCAATCCAAAGTCCAGGTCCCTGTGTAGAAACTTCCTGACTTCCTGCAGATCAACACTCCTGCCCAGCTTGTTGTCATCTGTGAACTTACTGAGGGTACACTCAATCGCCTCATCCAAAACACTGATAAAGATATATAACAGACCTGGCCACCCTAGTACTGAGCCCTGGGGAACACCACTTGTGCCTGGGCACCAAATGGATTTAACTCCATTCACCACCCGTCCTTTGACAGACCATGCAGCCAGTTTCCCCAGGAGAAGGTGTTAAAGATTTTACTGAACTCTAGAGAGACAACATTCACAGCCTTTCCCTGATCCACTAAATACATTACCCTGTCATAGAAAGAGAGCAGGCTGGTCAAGCAGGACCTGCATTTCATAAACGCATTCTGGCTGTGCCTGATCCTCTCATTGCTCTTTACATGCCACATGATGGCACTCAAGATGATCTGCTCCTGTAGAAAATCTTGGAGTATACATCTGGGCTACTGTGAAGCTGTGTTTTCTCCACGTTTCCAATAAGACAGAGAGAAGTTAGAAAGGCCACAGAAAAGGGCAACTGCAACAATTACAGAGCTGGAACAGAAGCAATCTTATCTTTTAAAATACCTTTTTTCAATAAAAAGAGTAAGATTGAATGTATCCCAGGCTGGTACATCCCTAGAAGGCTGACTTCTTAGTCATTTTATGAAGGGAAGTGTTTAAGTCAAAGGTATTTTTAAGACATTTGGTATTTCAAAGAAATTTTGGGATATCTTGATTGGGAATTTAAGTTTAATTCAGGACCATGTCTTTGGGGCCAGGAACCTGAAAACTGAGTATTATCTCCAGCAAAACTGAGTTAATTTTCAGATTCAGAAACCAAGGAGTTGAATTACTTGCCTAAACAAGAGCGAGGTAAGGTACTTGCACCCTAACCCTTTTAGAGTTTCAGATACATCTGCACAGGGACTGTGCGTGTAACACCATGTCCTCTGGAGCAGTAGATGGAGGCCAAAAGAGATAAATTGGTGCATTTTACAGTTATGGACAGGAAACTAAACTGCACACACTATATCCTATCTGCAATTAAAAAAAAAAAACAACCAAAAAACTAAACCAAACCAAACCAAATCAACAACAACAACAAAAAAAAGAGCAAAAAACCACACAAAAACCTCCAAAACAACAACAACAAAAAAGAAAAACAAAACAAAACAAAAACACAGACAAAAGAAAACCAACTGAAAAATACAGGAGGAAATAATATTAGGAAGCTAAATATTATGTCTGTGGTTTCACTCATGTAATAGCAGCTTTCTCAGTGCTTAGTGATGTTGAAATGGATTGATGTTGATAGTGATGTTGATAGATTTTGCTGAAACAGATAAACGCAAATTCTACTCAGCTTACATATGTAGATTACTATCTACAGATTCTCTTATAGCATCTAAACTTTAAGCAATATCCACTTTTGCCTTTGGAATTTCTTGCTAGTTGCAGGTCTAAGGCTTTATACAATGAAGTATAATTTATCTGATAATTAGCTGACAAATAAGAATAGATGATATCTCGAGCGGTATCAAACTTACTTTGAATGTGCAGTTCACCTATTTCTACTGAAGCAATTCAAATACAATATCTTAGATTACTCTAGGAATATGGCTTTTAGTCAGTATAATTTCACTTTAAAAAATTACTTTGTCTCCCTTGAAAAATAAGACAACTGAATGTGCATTAAAACTGAATTAAAAATTATTACAGTAATAAAAGTAAGAGATAACTAGATAAGAAACCTTTCTTGACTACCAAATAGTTGAGTCCTCATTGGAGTTCTCTGTTATACAACACCATTCCACAATTTTTTCTTAAATGCTGGCAGAGCACATCAGCATAATTCAGACTGAGAATTCATCTGCTCTAGACAACTGAGGGGGAGGAAAAAAAGTGAAAGAAAATAAAAAGGCATGACATTGGGACAGTGCCTGAGGCTTTGTAAAATGCTGTTGATTGTGTTGATTATGTCCTCCTTCTAAAAATATACATACAAGAAAAGAAAGGTGGAAACCTTCATCAATGACTGAATGTGATGGGTTTTGATATTACTTGTGCTGTATGTTTTGATTTTTATTTCCAATTTTCTTTTCAGTTAGACTACTCTTTGTTAAAGTACAATAAAAAAAAGTTGTCAACACTGCAAAAGAATCATGCTGACGTGAAATATTTTTACTACGGTTTTGATCTTTAATTTCATGGAATATTCAAGTTTATTTCAAATTTAGAATGAAACTGAACATTGATATACTTCAGTAACAGAATGCATACCCTACTCTTCCCTAATTCAAATAATATAGCTAAGTAGATTTAAATAAGGATGTGAGGAAAGGTGAACTTGTTAAAACATTGAGGAGAAAAAATCTCCTCAAAAATATTTATTGCATCAGTGATAGTAAGAATAGGTTTAATACTTCTCATGCATTTCATAAATTGTATTTCGTGGTTTGCTGATAAGAAGTCTCATAACTCTACATGGTTTTTTTTATTGCTTAGATAGCTGTATTCTATGTATATTTTAGACTTCACTTCAGTGGACTGTAAATGACTTCATTTGAGGGACTAAAAGATCTGACAAAGAATTTAGATAACAAGCAGGATTCACCTATCAGTTTATCAGCCTGTTGGATACAAGTAGAAAAATTTATTTTGGCATGAAGATTTAGTAGTCTTCCATCATTTTTCTGAATAAGAATTATTATTATTGTGTAAGAATAATCAAATGGTTCTTAAATGAAACTGTAATTTAATAATTAAACCCAGCCATGTTGATTGCTCATTTCCCGATTAAATTATTCCATTTATTATCACAAAATACTATTAAAGAAAAAAATTGGCAATTTTTAAAAACATTGATACATCTCTACGTATTCAGACAGAGAAAAAGATGAATACTGTTTGTATGGTGTCACCCATAGTTTGGCTGAAGTAAATTTAAAACTTTTTGTTTGTTTAGAAATTTATAAACTGGCAGACTAAGAAGTAACCTTTAAATGAACATGGAAAATGAATGAACTTCTGACTAGAATACTTTGTAATTGGCAGATTATTTGTCTTCCACTAAAGGTTTTGATAGTGTCTGTGGTAAAAAAATAAAACACCTCCAGTGGTTCCCATGTTACTGCAACCAGTACCACTAAACCTGAGTACTATAATTTTTGGAGAAGAGGTAAAGGAGGTTCTTACAAGAATAGAGACAAGTTTTCATCTCAAATGGGAAAAAGTCACCCATAAGATTTGCACAAAACTTAATGTGTTCCTCCTAGATATTTCTATCACTACATATTTCATCTTTCACGCATAATTGTCTGATTTTCAGCCTTATTTAATTTTAAAATCACTTGTAATCAGTTCTACAACTAGACTAGAAGGTGCAAAGCCAACATTTCTATGTTTCTATTATAAGTGTTGTATCAAGAACGAGTGACTTGTTGTTTATCAGTTCCAGCTACAGTTGGATTGAAGAAAAACACAAAGGACTATTAAGGTTTTGCTACCCTGGGAACATGTGCTGATACAGGGAATGCTGAATCATTTTCCAATTTCTCTTCTCTTCTTTCTAATGCTTATTTTCCACAAATAATTGTTGAGGATTTCTGCAAACAAAGAGAAATGAGAAATTCTAGATACATTACAAACCACTTATTAGGGGAGAATTGTTTTTCAGTTTTGTTCCTTCTTAGATTTTTGGAACTGTGATTCCTAAGTTTTATTGCTTTTAACTTTGCAAGTGTGTCTTTTGTGTTGACAATAGATGCATTGTAGCTTCTACAAAGGGTTCAAGGCAAAAATAAATATTTTTACATATTGTGTAAATCCCTTGGGGTTTTTTTATAATGAACTTTTCCAGTGGCACACCATTTTTAAAAAGAAGAATTTTGTCCTCTACTAAACTTGTTAGAGTGTGAACTTTTGTATTGCAGGTCATTTATGAAAAAGTAAATTATGGACTTTCTCTAAGACTGTACTGCATTTAATATAAAACCAAACATGATATTTACTAATCAGTTAAAGTTTTGTATGTGAATGACTACTTCTCACTTTAGAATATTCTAGATGCAGAAGGGTAAATCAGGCATAAATAAAGGGGAGATGTAAAGCAAAGCAACAGAAAATTGCAACACAGATATTTTATTATACGGTAGGTTATTTGTTAACTGGGGCAAAATATGCAGCTCCACACACGGCAAAAGTCTACATCTAAATGGCAAAAGGACATCTCATGTAACCTATTAATAATATCCAAGGCCATTTAGAGTGATTGCATAGGCCTGATTCATTTTGCCATTGATTAATGTATTGGAACAGCTTTGCAATATTTTAATTAATTGATGAGTATGTGGTTTCCTTAGCCATATTTTAGCATTAGATGACCAATTGTCTTCCAGTCAATTAGTCAATGAATGTTTCCATAATTTTTGTTTCTTAGTCCTAGTGATTTCCTACTGCAAGATGTGATTCCATGTAAAAAATTTTACAACATTTTTAATATTTGTATTTCAGCTGCTAATCTGATGAAAATATCCAGTAGATAATTCACTAGTTTATGTAAAAATCAAGTGATATTTGAAATGAAGAATAAAAGACAGATACAGGGACAAAGTTTCATTAATTTTTAATACTTACTTTGGGGTTTTTTGCTTATAACTGGAATCAGTCAAAAATCATGACATAGGGATTATTTAGAAGAGCTATAGCTCTGTAATAGAGTGAACAGTAGTTTGCTTTCACTTTTGGAGCCTTTAATTGAGACTTTCTTCTATACTAAGCCACACAAATATTGGTAGAAAGATTTTGAAAATGGTTTATTATGATTGTTCAACAAGATACAGTGGCCTTAAGTGAGAAAGCTAAACAGTTATATATGTCTGAAAAGGCTGAAAAGGCATTTGCCTTTACAATTCAGGCAACAATGTAATGCAGAGATTCAACACCGTACAGGCAGGTGTTTAAAACATGGAGAGTATGTGAGAACTGATTTTTGATGCCCTAAAACTTTAACACAAAATATTACAGATTTTTTTTATTTTTGTAAAAAAATACCTCACATGGTAGGCCATAACCATTTTCTCCACAAAGGAAGAAATAGTTATCACATCATTAAAAGAATAAAGCAATCCGTTTTATTCAGGCATCGACTCTTTTCTCTCATCTCAGAAGGCTACTCAACACTAAATTTCGGCTCTATTTCTTACCCTGACTGTCTCACCTTTCTGAAACACAGATATCAGATGTCCTCTTTCCAGCTAGGTCAGACAATTGCTATTCTTTCAGACAGTGGCTTTGGTACAGAGGAAAGGTTACAACTGTGTTGTACCAGACACTAGAACTTTCAATCACTTTTTTCCGGTTTCTTTAAATACTTATAACTCTGCTTAGAATGTCAGTGTTTTGGGGTGTTTCCTCGTTCTCTAATAACAGATCCTGTAGAGGGCAACTGCCACATAAAATCGGCAGCAACTAATTTATTTAAGTCTTCCCCATTACTGTCTCAGTAGTTTATTAATTAAGAAATGTCTTCTGAATCAGTATGGACAAAAAATATCTTTTTCCTTGGCAAAGAAATTGCACACTACTCCCTGTAAATAATCCTATTTCCCCCAAATTATATTTTCTGGTTATACTCAAGAAACCTTTATCAGCCAAGAAGACAGTAGAAGTGGCCCTGAAATAATTGTCATAGTAAATCTATTGCCATCTGTCTTCATTACATTAACATATAGAACTAGCTGGTGATGTGCCAGTTTCTTTCTGAGGCTGTTCCAGCTTTCTTCCTTGTTCAAAGGATCCACAAATTTTGTTTTGAATGTAGGTGTATGTGCTTAATATTTGCTTACATATGATTGATATTGCTGGACAAACATGCCTTGTTACTCGTAGCTGAAATATTTTTCTACATTACTTGGGTGCAGAGGAAGAAAGCATTTTTCCATACTTTGCTAGGTAGAGGTGACACATATGCTTCAGCTGTTACTGTCTTGATGATTCACTTTATTCCAAAGGTTAATACAGTTTCTGAATGTCATTGACTCTATAGCATGCATGAATTTATGATAAAATTACAGGTCAATATATTATGCCTTTCCATTTTTCACTTTATGCAGAATTTAGTGATAACACAGATGAACTACTTAGGATACTAATTAATAGAAGGTATTATATTATATGAATTAATGGAAATTTTTTCTTGAACTTAATTTTCATTGAAAAAAATATTGTTTAAATATCATGACAGTGTGTTAGCTATTAACAGAACAACTCTATGAAGATCCTGCCCTGAAGTGACTCTAATAAAACAAATTCCAAAAAAACCCTAAACTTCACAAGCTCTGTTACTTAGGTCATTTCTCCACATGAAGCACACAATTCCATGTGCATGTTTTACTTGAGAGGCCAATTAGCTTCTTAGCATCAGTGTCTTATCAGATTAAGCCAAAGCAACACAAAAATATCTCTGGCCAAATTAGAAAATTCCTGAATTACATTAGTATGCAAAAAAATCTCCAGCACCTCAACAAAAAACTACATTTGTAGCATTCATCCATATTTACTTATGCCAAAAGCACTATTCAACTAATGATAATTCTTAAATACAGAAAACAGTCTTGGAATATATATGTGGTGTTCATACTTTTTATCAATAATATAATTGTCGTGGTTTGACCCTGGCTAAGTGCCAGGCACCCATGGCAGCCTCTCACTTGTTCCCTCCCCTGCCACAGCTGGTGCATGATAGGGGATATGGTACACCCATTCAATGCCATGTTCTCTAGCCCAGGTAGAGAACTGTTCTAGAAATGAGTCCCATTGTCTGAGTCAATCCTCTTGGGGGTACCACGCCTCCAAAGGACCTGCTTTTCAAGACCCAGGATGGTTTTACTGGCACAGGGTAGGTCTCCAACTATCCTGTGGTGGCTTCTACCATTGCGAGTACATAGCGTTTACCTTGGCGTGTCTGCGGCAGTGTAATTCCAGAAGTTTCTCACAGGAGCCATCTTTATGGCCCCCTCCCCACTATTAAAACCACAACAATAATATATGCTTGTTTTGTTCAGGACCATGCCTTGGCCCAGGCAAAACTGCCAATTATTATTTTTACATCCCATAATCAAGTATATGCAAACAAAATTCCTGACTATAGAGCTGTATATCATTCAGTAACACTGTAAGTCATGCTCTTGGCTCTATTTGGGACATAAGCTCCTCAAGATTTTTATTACCAAAACTTCTTAAACAGAAGTAGGAAGTGATTTTTATTTGACATTATCTGAGCTATTCTATAACTTTTCCAAAGAGGATTTGCTTGTGTTTGGCTGAGTTGAGGTCCATACTTGACATGAAGGCACAGTTCATCAGCCAAATACTTTATTGTTAAAGTCAGTAGGTCTTTACTGACTTGAAGTTTGAAGTTTGCCCTTCTGTTACAGATTTCAGATTCTCTGCAATGTGAAAATAATCATAGAATGTATTAATGATTTAGTTCAATGCATGGAAAACACTTTTCTTTTCTTGTGTTCACACAAGAAATCTTTGGAAAAACATTTGCATTCGAAGAAAAACTTGCATCTTTTCAGTTTTTGCCAGTAGCAATTTTTCTGGTATTTAATCTATTATTCTGTAGGAAAAAAAGAACAGCCTCTGAAATGGCAAATATATTCTCTGTGTTTCCACTTACACTTTTCTGAGTATGCCTCTGCTCAGGCATACATAAACATGCATACACCAGCTTAAAAATATATGAGCAGAAAATTGTAAGAAAACCACTAGAGATTTTAGTTTGTAATAATATACCTGGAAAAGACTAATATTTCCCAAAATGAGACAGAAGTTTTTGTCTTTTGTGAACCTCTGTTCCTTACACTGTAGGTGGAACTTTGTGGTGGGTTAAGCTTAGTGGGATAAGGGCCAAATTCCCATCCAGCTGCTCCCTCACTCTTCTTAATTGGACAGGGGGAAAAAGAAAAAAAGGATGAAAGGCTTGTGGGCTAAGATAAAGACAGTTAGATCACTAATCAGCTACCATCACAGGCAAAACAGATCTGACTTGCAAAAATTTAGGCTAATTTATTGCCAATGAAAATAGATTTAGGTAGTGTGATACTAAACCCCAAAACTTACAATACCTTTCATCATCCCTTTCCTTTACTCAGCTACTTCACTCCCATCTCCTCTACCCCCACAAAATGACACAAGAGAGACGGTGGGAAGTTATGGTCAGTACCTAAAGGTTTCTCTGCTGCTCCTTCCTTCTTGCATTTTTCCTCTGCTTTGGCATGAGCTGTTTACAAAATATGCAGTTTCCTTCACAAAAAAAATCTACTCTGGTATGGGTTTTTCAGCAGTTTCCATTAGGAAAAATTTGTTCCAGCATGGTTTCCCACATGGACTGTAGGGGATTCTCTGTTCTGTTTCTTTGAGTATCTCCTCTCCCTCCAGTTTTTGACAATGGAAGAGAAGAAGAGCTCCTTCTCACTCACTGTTGTTCCATCCTTCTCTCTCCATCCTGCATTTTCTGCCCTTGTACAATCCCAGAGGTGCCACCATCTTGGCTGAGAGGTGGTCTGTTGAAGCCAGTGGGAACTAGAGGTGTCTGTCACAATTCAGCCTCAGACCCTCCTCAGAGAGTCTGCTCCTCCAGCATGTCTACCTCATCACCTTGCTGTGGACACCCAGGTCAGGGGTCCTATGATGTCTTCTAGCTGGTAGGTCTGTACCCCAGGACATTCTATTTCCCAATGATTAGCTGTTATAACACAATCTGACAAAAATTTTTCATCTGATAGTCTGCCTGTCATAGAGTTCCCATCCAGTGTGGCAATAGCTACACAAGACTTTCAATCAACCTTCATAATGGAATTGAGGGAATTGTAATTAGCTGAGAGACTAGCATGTGTTTTCCTCTTTCACTGACCTCTTTTTTTCCTACTTTCCCATAAGTAAAAGAAACATTAGTGTGACTCAGACCTACACATCTCCTGCCTTCCTTTCCTCAGAGTTTAACTCACTTGTGTTATTCTTAGTACTCTGCCAAAGCAATACTAAATAAACGGTGGAAGGAGGAATATTAGAGTATTATTCCAAGTGTTCTTATTTAAAATTGTTCTGCTTCCCTTTTTCTTACTTTATTTCATTGCCCCAAGAATGTAGAGTATCCTGTTGCATGTTAAAATGCAATTAAAGTAATTTTCAAATTAGATTCAATACACCCATAAGTACAGGAAAAACCTGTATGTCTTCAAGGTAGAAATCAGAGCATATGATAGTATGCCACTAAATACAAAAAAAACCTGTTTATGGGACAAGGACTTAGGACATTATCATTATTCAAGAAATTAAGATTTTGAGGAAAGAACTAAGTGTAATATCTATTTGATTCTGTTCTGAGAGCTGCCTAGTTTGAATCATCTTTTAGGACATTCCCTTTACTCTTGACCATGGATGCAATTCTGAGTGTTTCTTGTGTTGTGACATATTAGTTCTACTGAATTATTACACTCTTTCCACATGGTGACAATAAGCTAACAGGAATTTTGTCTATGGCTAGACTCTAAAATACATGTTTCAATATAGGGAATAATATATCCTAGTCATTTCTAATAATGCAGGTCTAAGATTTCTGCAATAAAGATATCTATGTGGAGAATATATTTATTTAAGGAATGGAACAGCATACAAGATTTCTATGTTTAGTAAATTGGCATATGAAAGTGGTCGTAGCAGCCTACAAAACCACTAATCTCCTGCACACAGGTGACCTAAAAGATCACCTTGGATGAGTTTATTATATGAAGTGGTCAACTGAATAAAGAAACTGTCAAGAATTCTACTACTCTTCTTCAATCAATAAGAATGGTTGATTAATATTAGCGCGATTTTGCAAGTAATCTTGTTCAATTTCTTTTTAGTTTGCTGTTATGTCATGATGGAAGTTGATTATTACAGTAAGTAGTAATTTTGCTTCCCATCATGATTTAGTATTAATCATGTGATTACATACTTGGTTTCAATTACTAACCACAAAGGAAACCAACAATATATTATTTATGGTAATGGACATCAATTTGGATTTCAGGTGCGTTTTGCTTTTGGTAACTTTATTGTCATAGAAATTAAAAATATATCCTCTTTGGCCAAGTATCCAAATTCATAGAATGGCTAAATTTGTCCTAAAAATTGCATGCCAGCTACTACAATTAAACAAATACACCAGGAAAACCATTATTACTTTTCTTCAGTCTTGTGGGAAAGCTATGGACAAATAAGAAGAGTAAAGTCTCATTTTGAAAATTTTAATATATGTAAGCCAAGAATATACCCAATCATATTGCCTAGCTGTTAAATGCTCTGCTACTGATTTATACTTGTCTGAGCAAGACAAAAAGGAAGTTCAGGTCAGTGGAATATAAATATTTAGAATAATGATTTTCAGTGACAAGTCTACTAGACATAGGAGAGTGGAATATAAAAGACACTTGGCAAGACTAAAAAGTCAGTTTAAGAGACACAAGAAAATTTGAGGGTTTATAGGATAATTGTGTTCATACTCCTCTTATCCCAGTTTGCAGAAAATTTGCATCACAGAGTGAATGAAGGAACCTGAACACAGTAATGAATATGCTAACAGTATTGTATCATTATAGGTGTAGGAAGGTTATGCCCATTTGACACCTATTGAATAAAACATTTTACAGAAGTTACTAATCAAAATATTCTAATAGTATTATACACTTTCTATTTTTAGTTTGTTTAAGTGCAGATGGATCATGCATGCTCTGATTATACTTGGTGATAGATGCACAGTTTCAGTTAAAGTTCCCTGACCTTGTTGTACACACAAGTTATCCACAACTGAATTTACTTTGGATGAAAGATGGGTGGCACAGGGAGATAAACATAACTCAAGACTTGCTTTTCTCTGCTAAAAAATGTCACTAGCAGAGGAACTGTCATAAAAAAAAAAAAAAAAAAAATTAAAAAAATCCACCATAACATTTGCTATGGCTGGAGAAAGGAAGAATTTTAAAGTAAACGGAGTTTAGGTAATAGAGGTGAAACTTATCTACAGGGAGGGAAAACTTATCTATAACAAGGTACCCCCATGACGCCCAGGACAGCATACCCTAGGACCCTAGATATACCATCCTCTGGACTGGCACTGGAGTCAGAACTCATGATCTTTCTTTCTCCCTTTCTGTGGGAGGCAGGGCACTCCACACTGGGGAGACAGTGCTAAGCTCACACCTCTTAGTAAGGGAAAAGAACTCTCCTTCCCAGGAGTCCTTGCAATCCTCCATGTTTTCGGGATCCTCGGAACTACAGTTACCAGAGGGCATTGCGCTGCCCAGGTTTCCCCTGGGATGGGTCACCCTCAGTCGCGCGAGATCCTAAGGTTTTAAAAGGGCACCGCATGTGTTCATTCAGGTCTTTCGCCACATGGCTTTTACGAAAAACACAGCAATGAACATCTAAGAAACTTTGCCACGGAAGATCCTTCTTGCTATGGCTAGTAGGCTATATCTGAGGTAGCCGGGAGACCACGGGGACAGGGAGGGGACCAAGCCGGACTCGGTGCAGGCGGTGCGGGCAGCAGAAGCTGTGCGAGAGTGGCATTAGGACCCTGTGGCTGCAGCACGGAGCCACCGCTGCTAGGCAGCGACGGACGCCGTGAGCTCAAGACCACGGGATTTCAAAACACGCCGGGACCTCGTGTGAAAGCTCTGTCTCGTCCCACCACGGGAGCACCCCGGCTCCCGCAGCACCCTTCAACCCCCCATCTTCGCGGGAGTCCATTAGAACCCTCAGATCATAGATATAAGCCATCGCTAAACTTTTCTTCCTTTCTTTCTCTCTCTTACCTTTCACCCTGCCCATTATTCAAAACCAACTACCATGGAGTGCTTATGCTTGAACATAAGGGACTAACTTATACCAATTTCCATGCCAATAATTAAAGTCTTTAAGTTTCTTTTGTGGACCCTTTGACTTTTTTTATTCCTTTCCAAACACAATCATCTGTGAATCTTGAGTGCTCCCTTCCCCTTGAGTGCAGTCTGTATTAGTAGGAGCTCTGAAAGGTTATTGCTTCTCTCCTACTACTTCCTAAAACATAGCTAAAAGTTTCTTTCTTTCAAAACTAATTTGTATGTTTTGCCTCTGTCAATCACTGCCCTTCATTATCCTGGTAGTACAAAAGTGAACACCGTTGTCTTGTTGATATTTCATTATTGTTGCTAGTGTTTAAATGTCATTTAATAAAAACATCATTAAATGCTTTGAAAACAACAAAAAAATAACCTCAATACAAAATACAGTATCTCGTGAAAGAATTAGGTGGAAAAGCAAGTCAGGTTTTTCTCTTGTAAAGTGACAACAGGTGGTGATGGCTAACAGCCTCACTCATGAGGGTTCAGCAATATGGATGTCAAAAGAGACAACTGGGGCATAGCAACATTTAGCAAGATGGAAATGCAGATGAGTAGGAAAAGAAATCGGACACCACCTCAGCACTTTTATTTATTAGTTAACCAGTGACAGAGAAAGGCAAGAGACAACTTTATTAGACAGGGAAAAACAAAGAACAAGTTGCTAGTTTTACAGGAATAAGAAGGCAAGCAGAACTTTTCAATCACTGACATAATTTATCCTTGTGCTTGCAGGTGTTGGAAAAGTTACATAATTATTTGAAATATACATATCAAATTATACTTTCAAGTTATTTTGAAGAGCAACCCCAATGTAAATTTTCATCAGTTTTACTCAGTATTGTGCAGTGTGTCCACTTGTTTCCGTATAAAAGAGAACAAGAACCTTTTCTCCCTTATTTATGAAGACAGGACAAGAAAAATATTATTCTGTGGGAAAACCCCAAAGTTTTCACTCCTCTGTTCCTTCCACCCCCAACAGAAAGTAGAAGGGCTCTGTAGCAAAGAGTGGAGGGCAAGATTATAGCTCTTAGTTATGTCAGTGGCTCGTTATTGTTTTGCATTTATGTCCCACACCATCTAATTAGCTTGCTTTGTGATTTATTGACCTAGCTCCATTTGGCATTTTGCATCACAGAGAAATAGAGGCCCCAGTGTTATTCTGCAACTGGGGACAGCAGTCTGCCATCAAACAGGCTTTATTACAGAGTAAGGCAGAACTGTCCATGCATCAGAGGACATTATTAGAGAGGGTTGGTTATTTTAAAGCCGTTGCCATTGTAACTGATATTCTCACCTGTGAG
>VYZT01053538.1:21811-44162 GCA_013400735.1 Pomatostomus ruficeps
TCCTGAAAAAAAAAAAAAAAAAAAGAGAAAGAAAGAGAGAAAGATGGAATTAAAAAAATAAGTCAGCCAGTATTGCAGGTGGGGAAGCTTAGCTAATACACTGTCCATACACTCTAGTGGTTCATAGGTAACAGTCCAGTCTTTGTCCATTTACTTAAATGATGAAATCATAACAGTGAAATCATAACAACAACAACAAAAAAAAGGTGAAATCATAACCCATGGGAGTTTCCACATGAAAAAAACCAATGTTGCTCAGAGCCCCATCTAACCTGCCCTTAAACACTGCCAGGGTTGGGGCACCCACAACTTTTCTGGGCAACCTGTTCCTGTGTCTCACCATCCTCATAGCAAAACATTCTTTCCTAATCTCTAATCTAAACCTATTCTCTTTCAATTTGAACCCATTCTCCTTGTCCTGTCATTACATGCTCTTGCCAACAGTCTTTCTCCATCTTCCTGTTAGTTTCCTTCAGGTACTGGAAGACTGCAATTAGGTCACCCCAAAGCCTTGTCTTTTTAACAGTCTTACAATCCAAATTTTCTCAGCCTTTCCTAACAGGAGAGGTGCTCTATCCATCTTTCTGCAGACAAAAATATTGTCTTTCATTTGCCTAGACTAAATATATCTTTCAAGTCTCTTCAAAAGTGCTTGTTTAAAAATATTAAATAGACAATAATATGAACAATGATATATTTAATAGATAAATATTACATAAATCTTAATAAATATTGGTATTCCAGCTGTTTATGACCCATTGTCATGGTATAGGAATGGTATTCTCCATTTTAGTGTTCTCACTGAAACCACTCAAAACCATGCACCACTCAGTCACTATCACCTCCTCTTCCCCCGGCAGCAAGTTGGAGAGGGGAAATGAAGGCACAAAAGGTAAAGATCGTGGGTTAAGACAGGAACAATTAACTGGAAAGAACGATAAGATAAGAAAATGAACAGTAACAACAACAATAATAATGACAGAATGTACAAGAAAAGAAACTCTATTGCTCACCCTGTGGAAATATCCCGCAATACCCTACCACTCCCTCTGCTACCCTACTCCAACCAGGAAGCGAGCCCTTCCCCTGTCCCCAAAAAATTATGACAGGTGATACAGAATAACCTCCATGTCCTGGCCATGCCCCTCCTGGCTATTGCAAAAATTAACCCTGTCCTGGCTGGAACTGGGCCACCCTTTAAACCAAAGTTCCAGTTAAAATATTCTGAGCATGGTACTTCTCTGTAACAGGCCTGTAATCCTTTAATATAAGAAATAGGAATTTACAACCAGAAAAGAAGGGAAAAAACAAAAAAAAAAAAGAAAGGAAGCTGGGTCACAATGGGATAGTTATGGAGAGTGTTATAAGCAAAAATGACAGACTGCTGGAGGTAAAATTTTGACCTTATTGAAGTCAGTGAAAAAGCTGTCATTAACTTTCACAGATTGAAGAGTTCCCTCCAGCTGTTTAACCATTACAGTGTTTTGTAATCATCATCACATCAGCGTAGTCATTTCCAAAATAAGTCTTTCTCAAGCTATACTAACTTTTGGTGATGGGATCTGTAGAATTTAAGAGATTTTGTTTTAATTAAGGTGTAAACTGTATAAGAAAAAATGCAGCAATTTATGTGTTTTGTTTGCAATTTTTTTGAGACTTTTAAGAACAGAGAAAATAAACATGCACTGAAGTAAAGAGAAGATTTATGTATTATCCTGTATTATATTCTTCTGAGAGAAAAAAACAAACCTGTTTCCCTCCTCTCTTACATGGTGATAATTTTCCATCCGTTCCCTTTTCACTGATATTGGTATCGGATGTCCTGATATCCAGACAGTCCTTACTGGGAGCCTCATCTTTCGGGCCGTAGGAGATCAATTGCAGCCTATGGTCCCAGATTTCTCTATTCTGGAATGTAATAGAGAGGAGTTTTTCTACATCCTGGCCTTCCTTGCATGTGGGGTCATGCCCCTTTTGAGTACACATACAGGCCTTCTTCCCATTGAAATTAAGGCATTAGAAAAAATGGCTGGCTTGTAATGAAGTGTTGGCCAATGTCAGCTCAAGAGAGGGTCATCACATGGCTCAGAGATGCTCTATATAATCAAGGCACAGTCTCTTTCATTTTGTTACACAGCAAATAAACTGTTTATATGAACTGTCATGCTGGTAAATGGTTATATTAGAAATATTTATTCTTAAACCATTCTCCTAAGGAAATCAGTACTATTTCTCTTTCTGTATCCGCTCATTTGCAAAAAATTTATTATAATTGGACAGTTCCAAGCAAGTTTCACAAAGGAGTAGAGATCTGAAGGGGATCATTTTTCAATGAATTTTTGAGAAAAACTAGGAGATGGGTAAAGATAGAGAATCTATTAATGTCTCCCCTAAGGGACAGCTGGGAATTGACCAACTGTGCTCTTTGCTAGCCAGACACAACAGCTGTAGCTCTTAACCAGATGTGAATGTGCTTTCATTTGCCCAGTTAGTAGCAGATACAAAAAGAAACTCAGGATACTGTTTGAGGATTTATGAGACCTCATATGAAAAGAGATTGGACTATTGTGAAGCATGCCAGGGACATGAAATGGAGAGGAAAGCATTTTGGATTTGGTACAGCTAAGGAAGAGAGACGAGATCACAATAAGTTTTCTTTCAAATGAACTAACAAAGGGTCTGTCAGTAGTGGAGTAAAAATCTTTACAGAGACAGGATACAGATCCTCAAGTAAAAAGGTTTCATTGGTCATGATGAGAAAACTGCTTTGAATGAGGTAGCTGCCAGACCCTGCTTGTTTAGATACTGTACAAGGCAAGCAAAAAACATACATTTCCTTCAACCAGACTGTACATGTCAAATGGTTTGAAACAGGATATTAGCAGAATATTTGCAAATTTTTCCTACATCTGTTTACTGGCAATTGTTATTGAGAGATTTACAAGTGATTATCTCAAATGATAATTTGTCTCAATTATGTGATTGAGCACTGACCACTTAGCCCTTATTGCAGGAAAGGGAGAGACATGGTTCAGTGTTTGTGCATCTTCATTCCATGGGATTTTTAATCAATGATTCATTTTAGTGTGATCAGTTTCCTCAGTTGTTACCTGATAGTTCACTTATCAGTGGGATTCAAGTGAGAGGTCTGTTGCTGATGCCTTGGAGTGACTCCAACAGGCTACACACAAATGTGAAGATGACAGGGTACTAATGAAGACACAAGAAAAGTGAGGACAATGTTTACAAATAGTTGTACTGAGACAAAATTAATCTTTAATGATCGATTTCAAATTAAAGTGCTAAATGGCTTATTGTTAAATAGTACTGAAACATTCAAGTAACTTTGTCTGTAGACTAATAAAAAGCAGTTTCTAGAAAATCATATTGATTTTATGATGAAAAAACCACTTAGTGTGTTAGATAATTTATATGAAAGTAAAACCATGCTTAAATTGGAAATCTATTAGATGCTGATGGAAACAAATCAGTTGTTTTTGATTACCACTGTTACTATTTATGCTAGCTAAAAACTTATTTCAGAAATATTTTGTATACATGTTTTTTAATTTACTTATCTACAGAAGAAACTACACCTGCTGAAACTGTTAACTTACAAAGATATTTAACAATGTTTCTATTTCATCAACCAGTATTTTTCAGACTTCATAAAAAGTGAGCCTCTTTTTCCCTTTACAATAAAAGGTTTAGTGGAAACACATGCAAAACAAAAGGTAGCAGCCAGCTCCTTTGTACCAAAAAGCATATTAAGGCATTTTCACATTGTTCACAAGATGTTCAGAAGATACATATTTTTTCTAGTAAAGACAATTTAACTCTTAAGAATAACCTCCCATGAGGTTTTTCTATGAGCTTTTCAACTCAGACTGAAAGCATTCTATGAACATCTAAATCTTTTAATTACCAGATGTCATTGTATTCAACATAATGGTGAATTTATAGGAGATGGCTTAAAACCTTATGCAAAGGTAAGGGTTGTTTCAATATATATAACAAAATCTAGCTTCAAAGAGAATGATAATGTTATTTTCAAGGCAATTTGCAGAGCACAGTTTGGAAAAAAATATTTTAACAATACATTTAGTCTTAAAATAATTTTAAACAGAAGACCATAAAAGGGCAAAGAATGTACAAATATGCAGAGAAATTAATACTAACATAAAGTAAAATATTCAGGATGTTATACTGATTCTTGTAGAAATTTATTTCTATGAATAAATTAAAGGGAATGTTTAAGTATTCTTCATGCTTCTCTTATGTGTATACAAGAATGTAAACAAGTCTAAAACATGTAGGAGGCACTTTGAACTAAACTGAAGCACAGTGGGAAATTAAACTGAGGATGTTTAAAGCAGATGAGAATAAAACAGAAGAGCGTAGTGTAGCTTTCTAAGAAAAAAGAAATTTAGAGGAAAACAAACAAACTCAAGGTTTCAAAGTATGATAACTAAGGCTATGATCCTTCAGAGCTTATCATCCTATATTTCGATAATCAGACCTTCAGGAGTAAAGTTCTTCATAGCAAATATAGTGTGACCTTCCTCTAATATATCAAGAATGGTGCAATCCTTTTATCAGGTTGTGTGTCTAGTGGGAGGATAAGATTCTCTACCAGATGCTGTCCCTGCTAAACCAGATCAAAGGGCCAGAGTTGTCTAAAGGCATGTGTATACCCCAGTTCCAAACAGACTGTCAGCACCTGTAAATATCTTTCACAATTCTCTTCTCAAATGCAGGTGTTGCAAGTTTGTCCAGAATGGCCTGAGATCCTTCAGAGGAGAACAAGGAGCAAAAAGGTTATTCTCTTTAGGAGTGTGCTTCCCTCTTGGGGTTACAGTAACAAAAGGAGTCTTAAAGGCCATGTTCCATGTCAATCAATGAATGAGAGCTTATTCCCTGTCTCTGTGTAGGAGTACTCCACACAGATGACTCAAAGACAAGTCAGTGTTAAAGGGGCTAATTTTAAGGATGAAGCACATAACCAGACAGTGCCATTTTTCCCCTAGGCCAGGGATCAGTTTCTCTTTTTCTTATTTAGCAGCTAGAGGCATTTAATGTTAGAAGCATGACTGGATCAACAGTCTTACACACTGCACTATGAATTGTTGCCTGGAATCACCATATTCATACTAACTAACCCATATGCACAGATGTTCCAGATGAAAGCAAAAAAGCTGATCCTACTCTAAAGACTCTATAGAGAAGCCTGCTTAGAGCTTGATAGCAAGCTTATGGAAGCCAAATGTAAAACTTTAGGTGCTTTTGTAGGTGAAGAAATAAGAAATTCCTTGTTATCTAAAGAACAGTATCATTATGCAGCAACATAAATATTAAGCAGCAACTGCACGCTCTTTAAAAGTAAACCCAGAAAGGAACATACTTCAGGACTAACACAGAAATGAGTGAATGCAAACTGAAAAGGAAGTTCAAGCAAAGCCCAGATGTCACATCTCTGTGACTGAACCCTCAGGGCAGCTGGATAATGAAGATGTTTGCTCAGAATGGCTCCTTCCTGGACATACCTACTTGTCAAGGTGAAGGTGACACTCAGGCAAGATTCTGCCTATTGTTGCCGAATGTATCAATAACTGATGAGTAGTCCCAGAGTTTATCACTGAAAAGAGATTTATTACACAAGTAAAGTGACCATACAATATTGGTGCCCAAGGATACTACTGAATTCCAGACACAGTTAAGAGTTCAGGGAATTTAAGGAAGCTGCCTAGGAAAAACAGACGGGCAAAGTAATAAATAACCCTCCTGCAGTAAGTGTTTCTTTTTAATTTAAAGTCTGAAGTGCAGAATAAATAAATATCAGCATTTTTAGAGAAAACATGGAGAGTTTAATATATATTGTTATCTACAACCCCCCCAGCTTATTAAATCTGTGACTATGTCAATAGCTTATAAGAAAAAAATATACTCAAATATTTATACTCTACTGTAACGACCATTTAAAAACTGAGCAACATAGGGATGAAATCTTGTCTAATTTCCTTAACTTCAAAGACTGTATTTGAATGATGTTCTTAGGATGTCTACAGATGGGTACTTTGGCATAAATACAAGTTCTGCAACAGGGAAACAAAATCTTGGTATAAACCTTTCAATGACTATCTTATTGGTAATGTAAAATCATATTATATAAAACAATAGGACATCCTAATTATTAAGTTATTCTAATTTGTGTATGGGAAACATCTACTCCTCAATCATGTTATTCTATTAAAAATTAAGTTATCTGATGTATAACTAAGCCAGTCTGTTGACCTCTGTCTGGATCATTTCTCATTTTTGACTCTTCTAATATGTCCCAGTTACTTAACCGTAACTAAAGTCAATCTGTTCTTATATTTTCTATAATTTCTATTATGCTTTGCTAAGCTGCTATCTGTATTGATGTAAAGTTATTTTTAAGGTTACATTACACTAGGTAATATGCTGAGAGCTACCAGATGAGCTATAGCTATATGATAGATCTTTAGGGTATCGGGGGTTGTGGTCCATCTTAGGATAACAGCTGAACACAAGAATTGAGAGGAAAGGAGTATTCCTTCATGTTCTGAAGCTTTACTGCTCCTGATTGTCACATGAAAGGAGGGTTTCCTTGAACCCTTTATGTTTGATCAATCTATCAACACCCTAGGCAAGCTGACACCCTTATGCCCGACCAGTCTGTCACCGTCCCATTATTGGGACTCCTGTGATCCATCTGCTGTATTGGAGTGCAGTTCAACTAACTTGTTCTGGGACATGTGCCAACATCATATCGGAGTCAAATCTTTTAAAGAGGGACCCCCTCCTGGATCTCTTCAATTTTAGTTGAGTATGTCATCTGCTGCTGATGACTGTTGTCACCCTTGAAACACTTAGACTGAACAGTTAAGTTCTGCCGACATGCTTTATCAATAAACACAATGATAATAGAAAATTGTGACAGGTTAAGGTTCAAAAACTGATGATCATTAAATCTGACTGCAAAAATATAATTGAAAAAAATACAGACAAGCTCTAATCACCAATGAAAGCTAGCTCAAGACAATAATTCAGCACACACAGAGTATGCTTCTTAGCCAATAGGCATCACTATGGGGGAGAAGACAAATTCAGTCCATCAAGCAATGCCAGAAGTTACAATGGAGCCTTCTCCAAATTTTCCCCATCCCTAACTAACTTTTGTACTATTTCTTTACATTTAGGTGGCACTTGAGTGACTTTAGTGATACATACTTTTGTTACTGTTTGGTGTAAAATTCTCTTGCTTCTCTCTTAAAGATATAGTTGATAAAATATATAGTTCTTGCACAGTGAGGGGTAGTAGTACCTTCGAGGCTGGTAACTCCAGGTTGGTGGTGTGTGTTAGTATTATAATCAGATTATAGTGAACCAAATTCATCAACGATTGCTGACTTGGCAGCAAGTCATTTTCTTCTATCTCCCTTGGCTGGCAGCTGTGGTGAGGTTTATCAGCTACAGGGTACCATTGTGTTCCCATCCCTGCAAAGATTTCAACATCGCCTGGCCACAGCATGCTCACTCTGCTCTGCCCTCCATTTAGCTGCACTTAACATGTACTTAAGGTTGCAGGCTGTGTGTGGGGAATCATCATGAAATAGATTCTGTGCATGCCAACCGTGTTTCATCTAGGAAGCAGCAACTGCATTTCACCCTATAATTTGTGTACTGTTATAACCTCTGTTATAATGTCAATATAACTTCCCAATTTTCTCTAATTTTACCACCAGTCACCTCCCCACATTGCTGCAGTCTTGCAGCAAAAGAGGTACAAAGGATGCTGAAAGATGCCTCATTCCCTGGAATTTGACTGAAGACATCTGATAAATGCATGTTGGGGTCAAGCATTCACAAGCATTCATGGAGAAGAAAATACTCAAATGAAATCTTGAAGGAATAAGAATGGTTGCAAAGTTGGCAGGACAAATATTGCTCTAGTGAACAAAGAACTAAAAGGCCACTGTCCAGAATTAGGATCCTGAAACCAAATCTCTTTTCAAGTAAAGAGTCAGTAGATATTTTTCACAAAAAGCACTCCAGCACATTGCCAGACAAAATAATATCAGTCTCTTCAAAATTTCGGCAAGAGTCGTTTCCTTTAGCTACTAGTTTGTTAGCCAAGAGGGGAGACAAATACCAAGATTCCTCTTCTAACAATTTACAATTCAAGGCAAAATTCATCGCCTCCCTTTTCCTCCCCACAGTCACTCTTTCTACCCTGGATGCAGCTGTGTGATCAAAGAAAGCCTCACAAAAAGTGACCTTATACTCCACAGACTGCTGAGTGCAAGGCCCTTGGTAGCACTGGCCCACACAACACAACAGGCAGTGAAGTAACTGCCAGTCCCAAACTCAAAACATAAACCTTGTTTAAAGACTATGGGAAAAGCATGGCTTTGGGCAGCTCAGAAGCTAAATGCTGGGGTGTTGGCTGAAATCACAGTATCTCCTCCCACATGAAAGGACAAGAACAGCCTGCACTATACTCCCACTCAACACTAGCACCAGAAACAACGCCAGAAGAAAACCAATTATCAGAGACACATGCTGGTTAAAGGCAGTGAACTTCAAGGCACAAGACTGCAGATGAGGCTGTGAGGGAAATGTAATCATCAGTTATGTATTTATAAAACCCAGCTCAGTGATTTTGCTCAATATATGCCTGATCACTGAGTAGCATAGCAAAAAAGTCTGTCACAACCAAAGGGTGCAGTGCTCCAGTGCAGTGTATGTGAAACCATTGCCTGCAACACATTGCTTAATGTTAACAATAAGAGTCTTGGCTGTAATGTTGTAAATCAAATGCTACTGAAGCCTTGTAATATATCAAGTTCAAGCAGCATAACAAAATAAATTAAAAAAAACCCACAGCATTTTTTCAGCTTAGAGAAAGGTATTCTTTGTTTTCAAATAATGTCATGGGTTAGCTATTTGGTGTGTGGATTAATGGAGAAAGGGGTAAATGTATGCCACATCCAGTAGGTGAGAACATTATCAGTTATCAGTCTTGATCACAGAAGAGTTTCAGCACACTCCCAGCACTGTAGTGATAACGTGGTGGATGCAGAGCCTTTAGCAGCTGAGTTTCAGCATTCACCACAGATATGTCATAACAATTACTTAGAGTTAAGGGACAGAAAAGTCAAACAGCAAGTATCAAGCACAATACTATGAGATACATAGTAATTCAGGGTTAAAGTGCAGGAAATGGATTAACTGAGTTTTCACTTCTTTCCATCACTTCTTCCATAATCTCCAATTGCCAAAAGTGTATTCCCTCTCAAATAGTAGGTGGAAAACTGTGGTCCTGTAAACCCCTCCCCTATCTGCTTCTTTTCCTAAGTCTACATCCAGTCCTGCTCTGTCCGTTAGTTCATGGATGAGTTCCTATACATGGTCCACATACCCCCTCTGGGGAAACACCCAAAACACATACCACCACTACTCTCCCCTACACTTAGCATATTTTGTGATGAATCAATGATAAAGGAAGTTTTCATAATTATAAAGTTGAATGCAAGAGGATTCTCTCATTTCACTAAGCACAAAGAATATCAACAGGCATAACAAAAGCATGCTAATCCAGCAGCATAATGGGTAGCACCAATAAAACTAAACACCTCAAGCACTACCACATGGTTGCAAAGTGGATATCCTTCAAGATTCCCACATGCAAAGTGAGATTTCAAGTTTTTTAAAAATTCCTGAGAGAGGACTTGGATGCTACTTTTTTCCACTCTGTGGAAAAAATATGACAAGTGTGCTACCACATGCTCTAACCACATATTCTGGCAGCTGTGTTGGCAAATTTTTAAAGACATGGAAAATAACATCTTTCTCCAAATTACATGCTGTGGAAAGTAATAGTCAAGGCAGCATGTGAAATATGAAGCACAGAAATGAAGCCATCCACACTGGTGTTCAGTGTCAAATCCCTAAAGGTATGCTGTGTGTCTCACAGCAGAAATAAAATATATCTTGTGCCCCAAGAGGTTATAATCCAAATTATAAATGAGTTACTAGACTAAAAGAATAAAAAATAAGAGTAAAGCATAAGAGACATCTGTATCTCTGTTATATTGTTATGTATGTGTATAAATGTTTATGTAAAAAAATAATTTCACTTATTAGCCTCCTCTCCACTTCCCTCATTTATTTTTTTACTTATCTCATGTAAACCTTGGCATTCTGCAAAAATGAGTTTTCAGAATTTATCTATATATGTCATTTAGTTTTTATCTGTTGATATATAAATATATAGAAGCTATGTGCATATGCCTTTTATGAGCTTACATATAAAACAAGGTTAAAACAGGGAATGACCTTAGTTTAGAGCCAATTATTAGATATGAAAATATATAGAAAAAGTAGGGGCATGCAAGTATTTCAATATCTGATTTATTTAGAGGTATGAATATTAATATGTATGAATATTTAGTCTTAAAAATATGAACAGACAGATCAGGGGAAGAAAACAGCTAAAGGTAAAGCTAAGTAGAATAAATCTTTAGATCTTAGAGGAAAGAGTGATAGAACTGGGGAGGGAAAAAAACTGGTCTTGGGAAAAATGAGTAGTGTTTCAAGACTAAACTGATGTATTCACTAGATGTACATAACGATCTGTGCCTAAAGTGTGTCTCTATCAATATTTTCAATTAAGACACTTTATTTGTTGCAATAAAGAAAGCATCTTTCCCCTATTTATTCTGGAAATTTTCTAAGTCCTAGAACTGAAATTAAAGGCCTTTCATCAACATTATATGGTGTTCTCCTATAATTAAAACTGTAAAGAATAATTATATGACAGCTTTGGATACAGACAAAAATAGAGCAAGATGTTAATGGATAATATGCAGAAATAGACTATATGCCTAGTCAGTACCAGTCAGGGGGAAAAAAATCTTAATATCAACTGGTCATTTAGAAATGCTATTGAAAACATTTTTTACACCATTGTGAGCAAAGGACTCAGAAACAAAAGTGCCTTCATTTGCCTGTTTCCAACAGTGAAGACAAGCTGCAGTATAAAAATACCTCTTGTTACCAGCTGCATGGAAATGCTGTGTCATCTTGGATTCGGTCATCTTTGATTATACTAGTTAGGTGCTGAAAACTCATTGGATTTCAATAGCAACCGAAAAAATCAAATAACATCACCTGCTCCTTCAGCTCTAGCAATTTCAGTGTGCTCTCAATTGAACCTAGAAATTCAGTTTAATCAAGTTTACTATTTGGAGTGATCAGAAAACAAGTATATATTTTAAACTATGGGCCACTTAAATGTAAGGATTGTAGATTTCATTCATCCTTTCAGTCTGAAGGGGAAAAAAAAGGTGTAGGCAAATAAAAGGCCAGTTGAGAGGACCTGTATTTTATGTTGGATAAACCAAGTTGGCTTCTTAATTAGAAAGGAGCAGAAAGAAAAGTCTTTCTAAATTCTGAAGTAGGAACCTGCCTACTGTTGCTAAGATTTTAATTGCCAATGACTGGTGCTTTCTACTGATCCCATTGCCTGATTAATGGTTATTATTATTATTTGTTACTTGCAAAGTGCCTGAGGTGCTGAAGGTACTTCAAAGAGAAAATAAATGATGCAGTCCCTTCCCCAAGGAGCCTACAGTCTTACAATATGAAAGATGACACAATAAGTGAGAGCAATAAAGAGCAGCAGCAATAGAGTGAGAATAATTACATGGTTACTTAGGTTCATTTTATAAACAACTTGATGGTACTGCTGTTTGCTTGATTTGTTTCTACTTTTTTTGAGTGGAGAGGAGTATATGGGTATAAGAGCATAGGGGAAATAGATTAGAGAAGAAAGGTCTTTTAACTCTGTGTGTGTGTGTGTGAACACGTGTGTATGTCTGTGTGTGTAGAGGGTGAGGGATACAGTAAAAGAGAAATGTAGATTAGATTGTAGCAGCTACAGAGAGAAAAAACAGGTGAGAAAGATTGTGAGAATGAAGACTGAAGTAAAAAAAAGGTGAAGAAATAACAAAATGGAATTCATTATCTTCTCAAAGTGTCATGAATGAATGATCATATTGCATGGCCAAATGAATTCAACAGAAAGGATGAAGTCCTGCCTCTGATCTGGAAAAGAGGCTTTTGGATAAGATGAAAGGTAGGCATAACATCCATTAGAGGATTTAAAGCTGGTTTAAGATACAAGTAACAGTTCCTCTAAAGAACAGCAGTGAAGGAGCACCAGAATTCATAATCTTCTGCTTATAGTTCTTTCCTTTTTTTGTGAAACTTCAGTGTGCTGTTAGTTACTGTAGGGACAGGTGGCTTATTCAGCTGGACACTGTATCTACTTCATTATATTTACTGACTTTCAAGTGAATTACTTTCTTGAATTTTTTTCAGTCAGTTTTGCCTCTTGCCTCCTGTAGTAGTAAATTTCATATCATATACCTGTGTTGCAAAGAAAATTTTGTTTGTTTTTAAACATTGATGATGCAGTGCACAGTGAGTCCATCATAATGTTTCACTCAGGCTCAGCTCTGATGCTCCAACTAGAATCACAGAATCATGAAGTTTGGAAAAGAGCCCTAATATCACTGAGTCCAAGCATTAACCAGCACCAGAATGCTCACCACTAAATCATATCTCCAAATGTCACGTCCACAAGCCTTTTAAATACTTCCATCTAAGGCCATTTGAAATGCCTCAGCTTATTCCACATAGCTGCTGTTCCACATCTTATGTCAGTTGTCCTAGGGTTTCTTAAACTACACCACTCTTTCGTATGGGTTAGGAGTGGCACTCCTAAAAGCTTTGGCCTTAAAAGTTTTTTAAGATTCATTCACTGTACTGATTAAATCTCTATAGATCTCCATGGCAAGTTAGACAACTAGATTATGTACACAAATTTACATATAAACACTTAAGAGTAGGTGTTCTGAACTTGAACGCTGCCTTGCAAGGTTTCTTTACTGCCTAAATTTAGATATTCAAATTATAGCACAAGATACCACTTTATATACCTTAATTTTCAAAGGCAAATTTCAGTAAGGCAAATTTTAACCTGCTGTACCAGCTCTCAATATTGCTAATTACTGTGTATAATTTATGTTTGTAATTAAATTACACTATGAAATAAAAAGCTATTAAAACATAACTTGGAAATCTTACTTATTAGCAAGTATGTTTAATATTCACTAATTAGTATTTTAACTTAGGATAAAAAATAATTAAACATTTCATGTGAAAATAATTTTTCATTATAAAAGATAGTAATCATGGTTTTTAATCAGGGATGGGGCTGAATCATAAAGCTTCACTTCCACTTTTCTTTTAGAATGTGAATGCTCCCAAAATTTGATAACATTTTAGGTTTTATCTAATTTATAGCCAATTTTGTATCTTTTTCTCTACTTAAGACCATTCTTTTTGGGCACTAGTGTTTGAAAAAGTATTTTTTTTCATATTGTCTCTGCAGACACTGATTTCTACTTGCTGAAATATTTCACAAAACAATAGTTTCCTTTATACAATATCAGAGACTTTAACAGGATTGGATTTCTTGGACTATCAAGTCAAGTGTCTATACTATAATTCATTTCATAAACTGAAAAATTTTCACATCAGAATTTTTCCTGATCTAACAATTCTTCTGGTCAAGGAAACCCTGTTCAGAGTATTTCAGATAAAATCTCATCTGTGTATTTAATAAGTTCAGTACATTGCTCTGTTTCTACTGCCTTATTCAATACATCCTAAGTTTTCATTTGCCGTTTTCATTGTCACATCTGATGGCATGTTGTAGTCAACTAAAGTAGTATTCTCTTGACTGCAAGAAGACTCCATTTTTTATTTTTTTAAAAAACTTAGGTAGAAGTTTATTCGTCCTTCACAGAGGGAAGAAAGTCTCCAGGTGCAATTCATCTCATCCCAAGGCAGATGCCTAAAACTTGTTACAGTACTCACTTCCTAAAAGTGCCTATTTCTCTTTGTTGATGGCAAAATGAGTTCAGAATGATCAATTCTGGTATAAATGTTTAAAATGTGCCATCCAAGAGTTGAACTAAATTTCACTCTGTCCTAAGAGATGGGTATCTCGAGTCTTATCTCCTTTTTCAATTTAAAATCTCATAATTTGTAAGTGAAATCCAATTTTCAGATAATTCTGTAGTTCATACTCTTAAATTTAATCTGATTTACTCCGAGATCATTCACATTTTTCTGGTGCATTTAATTAATCCTCTGTTTTCACAATGGTTTCTCAACTTATAGTTGTCAAGAGATGTAATTCAATAAAAGGTAAAAATAAAAATAATAAAACCCCACTGTGGGAGCACGGGACTCTCGTACAACGAATCAATGTGATTTCGCAAGAGTTCATTTATTGTTTACATTACTTCATTTTTATGCATTTCTACAACTGTAGTTCACGTGATCACGCACAACCTGATTGGGTGTCCTGCATTGTCTACGCGCCGTGCATGCACCCTTCAGGACACCTGATTGGTCTCAGTCCAGGATGGTGCAGTCTTTCTTTACCTGTTTTTGTTATTCTCTCTTCTACTCTCTTCGTTCTTAATTTAGAACTGCTTGCATTCTTCAGGCTCTGATAAGGGTGCTGAAGATAACTTGGCTGGGCACCTTGACAGGGTTCTTATGCTTTACAACACCCCACGCACATAAAAGCATTAAATAATAGCTGTCTGTCTTCCTCTTGACAACTATTCCAAAGTTAGCCTCATTCAATTCTGACAGTTTCCTCTCTGTCATTACACATGGAGAAAAAACATCTCAAATAGTTCTTTAAATAATAAATTATCCTAGTACAAATCTTCATTTTCTTCACATAGGCTGATAATTTCCATCTGGTACTGTTTCTATTGAAGTCCAGATACATGAATCCTAATACAATTCTCCTGTCTAGAAAATAATTTATCAAAAAGAATGAGCTATCTTATTCTATTGCTTTAACATTTTTCAATAAACTTTAGCAAACCCATGCTGCATTCAATCCCATTTCTAGTTTCCTTTCTTATTTCAAAGACTATAGAAACATAAAATTGGTAAGAACCCTAACAGGCTAAAGTGAAACGAGGCAATATAATGAGAGTTTTATAATCAGAAATACATATTTTTTCTTTAATTTTCCAAATAGGTAAGGTTATTCCCTCTGGAGCTTAACATTGCTCTCACCTGGTATTTTCAGCTAGAAATATAGTGTCATTCGTTTTAGGTATCAAAGAACAAAGAAAATCATGTTTCAGTCTTTCATACTTTTCTTCTTGGTGCTAATTATTCTATCAGCTTTGATATTTTTCTAATCTTTGTATTATTTTTGACCATGTATTATTTCATGGATTTGTCTCTGTCATCACTACGTGGTTTATCTTCTACTTTCATGACTATACACCTGCTGAAAACTTAAACAATACCTTTATCTCTAATAATTTTTAACTTTGCAGCTGTTTTCTTTATAGCCTTCTACAATTTCACAACATCTAGATTTCAGAACATACACATTTGTATATGAACATTATAGTAAACTCTCCCAGCTGCCCATTTGTTTCAAAATCAATAGAAATGTTTCCTCATTTCAATTGTGTATATGAAATTTCTAACAGATCCAAATTTAGTGTCACATCTTCCCTCACTTATTTTTCAGGATTTATTCACCTCTTTAATAGTACTCACTAATTCTAGCTTTATTTTATTCAACGAAAGAACAGTCTTGAACTAAACCTATTGCATAGTCAAATGCTGTTCTGACTTTGATTGGCAAAGAGTAGCCACAACTTTTTCCACCACCCAGGATTTTACTGACAAGGTACAGTTTGAAGTCTGGGTTCAGATCAGAGGAATCCACATCTCATTCCTTCTTAGCTGCCACTATGATTGCTGCCAGAGACTCTGATGTGTCAGCTGATAACTCTCATACTTTCAGACTGTTACTTTCAGTAAAATTTCAAATTATTTCCTGTAATCTCCATACTCCTTATCCACCAATAAGGATTGCTTGGTTTTTGCTTTCATTAGATTATAAATGATAAAATTTAAATGATTTAGGCATCACAAACCCAGTCTTATATGCACTAGGGTTTCTAGAGCAGAAAATATTTTCCATAATTTTATCTATATCCCTTTTGGCTGACTGCTGTATTAATATAATGTTGTTGGGTGTCGTTCATCTATGCTACCTTAGGAATCCATAATGTGTCTAAACACCACTGGAGACAAGGCACATGCATTTAGTCACAGTTCAATAGTCCAGTACCAGATACCTGATTCTCTTATCTGTCTTCACTGTAGATTGCATGAACATTTTCCTGAGGAATACACACTTTGGTTAGTATCCATATTAAGAAACCAGCTCATAGCAAGCATTCCTGGAAGATGTTCTTTGAGCTTAACCCAGATAAGGCTAATATCTGTATTACTCCTTGACTACTTTCATAGTTTTGGATGGGCTGTTGTCACAAGTCAGGGCTTGTGAGGGGGATGATCACATGCAGAGAGTTTGACAGAGATTTTACCTCTGACTGTGGAAAAGAGTCATCAGGGAAGAACTGAGTGCAAAACCCAGAACTGGGACAGAATTACACATCCTGTGCACAGAACCTAGCATCTCATCTCCAAATTTGATCTGCAAAGTGAAACAATCACTCCAGATGGCCAATATTGTCATGGCATATGTCTACATCTGTGAGAAATGTGCTGTGGTATATTTAGGAAATTCTGAAGGATGTGTTTATATGACCTACAGTGTCCTGTGACATTCAGGTCCTTAGAAGTATGTGTGTAAACACCAACTTCTAGTGACTGGTATGTGGGCAAGATGATAAACTAACAACAATATTTGCCAAGGATGTTGATGAATTTCATGGAAGTCCTCAAGAATTATCTAATAGTAATGAAGAAATACCCCCATACCGTTGGCCAATGACCTGACTTGGAGGCTCACACGTATCTCCAAAGATACACCAAGAAGTGAATACGGGACACAGGATATCACAAAGTTGGCACACTGCATACTCTGAGACTCTCATTTCAGACCTCACTGAATGAAGCTTTGGAAGTTAGACACAAATATGAATTTCATCTATGTGGCATCTTGTCTATGTCCTCTTGAACCTGTTTCTGTATTTTCTAATATGATTCAATTGTAAACCCTGAGTGAATATCCACAGAAGTCTGGTAAATGTGGAGGCAAGGAAGAGGAATTGCAGAGAATAACTTAGCTTCCTAAAAGACCTGGACGATCACCTCAGGATAGATGATTTGTATTCATTTTCTTTTTCTGCACTAAGTGAAAGTAATCTTAAGTCCACTGAAGTAAATAGAGCAACATTTTGAACAGTTTGAACTCATCTGACACTAGATGTTTAATATTTCATAATTGTATCTAGTGTAGCTCTAAAGTTTAGTCTTTAGCTAACATAATTCTATTTAGATGCATAAAAATATTCAAAAATCACAAGAAACCTGATAAATAGGAGAAAACATATATTTAGTCTGGCCTATATATATATATATTCTGCATTTTTGAAATGTAGAGAAATGTTCTGATATGTTTAGGTGTTGACCAAGATTTGAAGTAGTTTAAATGTCTCATCTCATTGCCATTCTGCCATTCCATCATTCTTACATTATTTAAGTAAATTCCAGACATGTATTTTGCTAGTGGTTTAGAGTTCTGTCTGTTATCACTGATTAAAAGTTAGTTGCTTCAAATCAAAAGACAATTTATGAGATTTTGTTACTGCAAAATTTATCAACTTTTCTTTATCCCCCTGAGGCTGGTTTTGTACAGTCAGTGACTTCAACATGATCAGTTAAAAATCCTAACAACACTCTGTGGCATTTTAGTTAATTTGTCTATTAGCGAAATTTCTTTTTTTCCAGTCCCTAATGATGGGTTGACATTCAGTTATGATGTGACTACCTGTACAAGGAGAATTATTAATGAACATTTCATAAGAGTTGCTTGATATAATTTTGTTGGTGTTTAATTAGTCCAAAGTTAAATGATAAAATGAAGTTTGGAAGTTGAAGACTCTTTCTGAATTTGTAAAATTTCTACATAATCTGTAATGCTAATAAAAATGTTTTTCCTGTATATGTGTTTTTATGTCTGACAACTTAAGCCTGACAGTGTCTACAATGGTTTTGGCACCTAAATCCTTCTTTCCTCCTAGAAAATCTTCCTTGTTGATGCTCATGCTCTGTATTGTTTACAAATTACCACCAAATAGCACTTTCATCTGGTGTTCAATACTTCTGCAGCATAATGGCTGCATGTTAATAGCAGTCTGTGGTTGTCAACGGCAACAACACAGCTTCTGCATTGAAAAGCAAGTACCATTTAGTGAGAGCAGACACACAGATCCCACTTTTCTGGACTCCACCGTAAATTTCCCTGTGACAGGAGCTGAATAAACAATGCCTCTTCTGCTGGATGCCGTAAGCAGCCAGTAGTCAAACAGATCACAGGTAAAACTGAAATGTCAGGAGCTTTGCTCCTTGGAACCAAGCAGAGGGCTGAGAAGGGTCATCAGAACACTTTGTCTCAGGCTTAGCTACCACAGCATTGAGACAGGCAAGATCCTTGAGGTAGTAAGAGAAAAAAGAGGGTCATTCAGTTAATATTCACAAACAACCAAGCAAACAAACAAAAAAAAACCCTTGCCAAATCACCATTATTTTCTGAAGGCCATATAATTTCAGTCATTTCTCCTTTGCTAGGAAACCATAGCAACTTTAAGCTGTGGTTTTGTTCTGCAGTGCAAATGCACAATTGGATTTAAAGTGTTGAGATTGAATGTTGTTTAATGAAGTAAGAAAATATTTCAGTCCAGAGTCTCTTGTACTGAAAGTTCAGCTCCATTATGTGATACACTGATATAATTTATTTATTTATTCGGTTTAAGCTATGTTTGCAAGGATATTAACTCCACATGGGATTCACACATAAAAGTCAAAGAAGCTGACTGATGTCATTGCAAGCCCACTCTCAATTATTTTTGAAAGTCCATGGTGATCAGGTGAGATTCTTAAGGACTAGAAGAAAGCAAATATCACTCCTATTTTCATGAAAGGCAAGAAGGAAGATCTGGGAAAGTACAAGCCAGTCAGCTTCACCTAAGTCTTTGGGTAGATGATAGAGCAAATAAACCTGGAAAACCTTTGTAGACACACAAAGGACATGACAGTGATTAGAAACAATAAACATGGGTTTACAAAGGGGCAATCATGCCTGAGCAGCCCGAAACCTTCCATGATGAAATTGCTAGCTTGGTGGACGAATGCCGTGCAACACAATGCAGTGCAGATGGGCTGTCCTGCCCCAGGTTCATGGAGCTCTGGGATTGGGTGGGATGGGCCAGCCAAGGCACAGGAAGTTCTGGGATGGGATGGGATGGGATGGGATGGGATGGGATGGGATGGGATGGGATGGGATGGGATGGGATGGGACGGGATAGGATAGCACAGGTGTACCCAGGGTGGAGGCCTCATTGCTCGCCTCAGTTACAGTTCAGTGGGATTGTTTTTTCCCTGACTCCGGAGTACTGCCTGGCAATGCAAGGGAAACAGCACTGGGGAACGGCCAGGAGGGAGCCTTGGCCCTCTGCCTTCCCTTCCAGAGGCACTGACGCCCTGGCTGGAGGATGGGGACATCTGGATGGGCAGAGAGGTGCCCAGGCCTTGGGGGAGCTGTGCCTGGTCTGTGCAGTGTGGAGGGCGCAGGCAGGGCCTCGGGCTGCCATGGGAGAGGTGGGGTGTGACCCTGAGACGCAGGGAGAGCTGCCATCCCTGGCCCCTGAGGTCCTGTATGCTGCAGCCCTGCCGAGGAAAAAGGGACAGGAAGGTAGGGGAACACAAGGGCTGGTGCCATGGTACAGGTTACAGAACCGTCTCAGCTGGAAAGGACCTGGAAGGATCCAGTCTCCGGCAGTCGTTGGAAGGTTCCGGAAGGCTCTCCGCAGTTTTGGCAGTTGCCACAGCAGTTGCTGCTGCAGTCAAAGGCTGCGCTTCCAGCCTGGCACCTCTGTTGCAGCTCTTAAGGTAATTAAACCTCACCCTCTTGTTCCATTCCCTCAGCTCACGGCAGCCCTACTGGTGAGGCCGGGGTTTGATCCCAAACCAGGGACCTGAGGCTGTGGCTGTACCTAGTTCTGTACTGGCAGCTGAAGAAAAGGCCAAAACTTCGAAATCCTGCAGGCATTTGCTTGGAGGAACACTTGCCATAGTGGGATTAACCACAGCTGAGCCACACTAGCTACAAGGACTAGGCTGGGACTGTACTGACTAGAAATCCACTTTGCAGAAATGACTTGTGTATCCTGGTCTATAGAGATGGAGCAAAAAGCCAAGAAGTTAAAAAAAAAAATAAAGGATTGGCATTGGACTGGATTTTTGACTATGAGGCTGGATTTAATACTTGGATTTTTTACTTATAAATTTTCAGGCTGTTTGGTTTTTTTGAGATTTGGGAACATATCAGTATGGAAAATGTACTTAGAAAGACCTGTAATACAGTAAGGTATACCACAGTGAAATACAAAGCTTTGTATTCAGTTATTGGTTTATTATGCTTTTGCTTTTATTTTTGTTCTTTTACTGGTTTTATGTTTTGTGTCATTGTTTTTTGGTTTGCTGCTTTCAGATGATCACCAACCTATGAATCAGAAACATTATATTAAATGCTATACTGTGTAGCCTAGATCCAAGAGGCCTTACGATGCCCATGAAAATTGTTCTCAATATAAATTTTTGAACATTTCTGAAAAACAGAAATAGAGATGTGTTATGTTGTTGTATGAAAAATGGATACATCTATGGGTGGAAGGATAGAAGGTATAGCTATTCAGTGTTTATACAACTGCCTGTAATTTTTTCTGAATTTTGTAGCTTAGCACAGAGCCATTTGCCTCCATTCTTTTCCATAACTAACTTATCCACCCATTAAACTATTGCTGGAATTTGTGAAAGTGTGATTTTCTGGTAGAAATTAAGTCACCTGGAATGAAGCACTGTACAACACTGTTGACTTCATGCACGGTATGACTACCAGTAGAGAAGGAAATAAAATAGAAAATATTTCTTGTTGTGTTTACATTTGCTTCTCACACAAGCCTCTTAAGTAGTGTGTCAACAAAAAAGAAAAATTAATGTAAATTATATATATGCATACATACATGTGTATAAATGCACATGTAATTCTGGATCACAATAATTTTGCTCTCATAAAAATTCAAAATAAATAAAATCAAAATACTAGATACATTTACTTTGGAGACTAAAGCAAATCTAATTGTGTGATCTTTGCCATCTAATTTTCCCATCAAAATCCTGTTCCATCATGTAATGGAGGGCACAATTCACCAGACCCATTGTGGCAGTGTTCTCCAGACCAATTTATGTGAGTTGAACAGGGTGGTTGAGAGTGTCTGTCCTGGTTTCAGCTAGGATAAAGTTAATTTCTTCTCAGTAGCTGTTACAGTGCTGTCTTTTGGATTTGGAATGAGAATGGTGTTGATAACATGTTGCTATTTTTGCTTTTTTCTATGTTGTGTTTATCCTAAGTCAAGGATTTTTTTCTTTGTCTCATGTTCTGCCAGTGAGGAGGGATGCAAAAGAAACTGGGAGGGAGCACAGCTGGGACAGGTGACTTGAAGTGACCAAAGGGATATTCCACATCACAGAACATTCTCCTCAGAGTATAAAGTGGGGGGAGTTACCCAGAAGAGTGGCCTGTCTGGGTTCAGAAAGGGGGTTCTGGCATCAATCAGCAGGTGGTGAGCAATTGCATTGTGCATCACTTGGTTTTCCCTTCTTATGAACATTTACCGTGATTACTGTATTTTATTTTATTTTCAATTATTTATCTGTTCTTATCTCAACATACAAGTTTTACTCTGATTCTCCTCCCCATCCCCCTGGGATGGGGGGAGAGGGAGCGAGGGGTCGAGTGAGCAGCTGTGTGGTGCGTAATTTTCAGCTGGGTTTAAAACCATGGCAGTGTCACAGAGGGTTCAGTGGTTTAGTGGCCCAGTAATTTGCAGTTCATAGAGAATTGCTTTCAGGTCCTGGGTAGGTCTGTCAGCCAGGGAAAAGTAAAAAAAAGGGTAATCAGGTGGATTATGACTGTTCCAGAGACTCCAACAAGGCTGTATTAAGACTACATTTATAGGATAGATATAGAACATAGTTACAGATATATTATGTTTTGTGTGTGTTACCCATGAAAATTTGCATTCAAACACTATTGCTTCTCTATGTTATTGTAGAAAATTCAATCTAGGTAAGAATATATAGCTTTTGAAATATACGACTGATACAAGATGCTTAGGTT
>VYZT01053543.1:0-21861 GCA_013400735.1 Pomatostomus ruficeps
TATAGATAGATATATACATATATATAATTAATTATCTATATACTTATATGTATATATCTCTATATATAGTCTCATAAATGTTTAAGTTCCTCTGTCCAACTGGTGCAAATCTACTGTGCAAGTTAAGCTTTGCAACTTCAAAAAAGTTATTTAAATTAATCTATACAATTGAGTCCATGCCACACAAGCATTTCAAAAAACTCACAGACCAGTGAATTGGATAAATAGCCTCAGAAAGAAGTCCTCTGCAGTTCCTGCTTAAGGAGGAAAAAAAAAAAATAAAAACCAAAAAAGGAAATAAAAATGAACGAAAAGAGAGAAAGAAGGGCCAGCAGTGTACAGTACATTCATGCAGGAGGATTTTTTTTTGTTTTTGTTTTTCTGAAAGGGCACGGGGGAAAGGGGGGGTATGTAAATCAGCCATTCATTCTTTCCCCAAAACCATTGCGATCAACGATTCATTCACTTGTCTCAGAGCGAACAAGAGTTCAAACAGCTTTTCAGCCAGCAATGTTTTTAATATATATATTTATATATCTCGGTTGCCATGGGGGTTTTCCTTATTTTATTTTTTTAACTTTAATCATCTTTTTTCTTTCGTTTGTTTGTTTGTTTTTTATTTTTCTTTTTTCGCAGTGACCTTTTCAGCTAAAGTGATGTCTCCAGGCTATGTATTGGGCTTCCTGGACTAGAAGAGGTAGCTGATTTACTTGTGTCAGTTGTAAGATTGATCCCACTGTCGATGGCGCTGTTGTTCTTGTTCAGCGAGGACGGTGGACTCGAGTTTTTCTTGAGAGCGGGGTCTTCTTCTAGGTCTGTGTCATCAATGAGTGGGATGTGGGGCTGGGAATCTTCTATCCTAAATTCAGGATGAGTCATAAAGTTGTGAATAGAGGTTCTAGATTCGGGTTTTTCTAAACCTTCATAGAGAGAGCTACGGAATGCCTTCACGACGCGGATCTGGGGGGAGAAAAGGAAAGCGCTGTCAGCGGGCACCTCCGCGGGGCGGCACGGGCCAGAGAAACACTCGGTGAAAAATGTAGCACATGGTTAGGGCAGTGCAGGCAGCTGGAGTCCAAAGTTCTCTGGATGTTATATGCATAAAACGAGTGGCTCAGTTATGTGCATTTGGAAATGTCGGTACCGACTGCAACGTTAAAACAAATCAGGGTTTAAAAGCCATCAAAGAACTGATGGGGAGGAGTGGTTAAAGAAAGCCAAGGTCCACTCGTGTGGCACATCCCTAGTAAAAGACAAGCCATGTTAATTGGAATGCAAATGTCAAACCATGCATGTTGATAGGGTTTTTTTTGGCAGTGAGTTAAGTAGAAAGGCTTTTTTTTTTTCTTTTTTTTCTTTTTTTTTTTAAATTCAAAAAGTCTCTTTTGCATTGTCGTTAAAAAAAAAAAAAAACCGTTACACATAACATATCACACTTCACAAACAGAAAAGCACGGAACACGGACACGGTTTGGATGGGTACGGATGAGAAACACACACAGGAGCCAAGTGTAAAAAACTAGAAATATCAATGTTCAGAAAGCAAAAATCTAAATGGATGCAGCCAAGAGCACAAAAAGCCAAGCAGACAAAGTACTGAGCGTAATCATGCTACCACAGGGGGAAAAAAAATCGAAAATAAAAATCAAAATAAAAAAAAATCACAGTTACCACATGAACAGAGAGAACTTGCACACAACAACTACACTTGGAAGCCTGGATAATGTGAACATAGTATCGTTGAACCAACTTTTATTTGTCCTTCATGCAGATGTGAGGTAAACACTCGAGTATAGACCCACTGTTCTAGCCATTCAGCTTGGCAATCGATAGAAGAACGTGGAATAAAATGAAGCTTTGATTGGCGGGTTGAATTGAGTCCCGTTTGGTGCCTCAGTCGTGCGTTAAACGCTGAAAGCCACACGATTTGTGCCGTATCTGCAGTCTTTGGGGTCGGTCAGTGACCGGTGCCGGGGGCCGGCGAACGCCAGCGACCGCCTGGCACTAAGAACAGAGGTGAAAACCAACTCAAGGCTCAGCCCAGCCACTGTCAGGGATGGTGCCCACGGCTTTCCCAGCGGGAATCGGGAGGAGCGGAGCGAGGAGCGGGAGCGTCCTCTCTCTGCGGGTGGGCGAAGGGAGGGAGATCCCTACATCCCAGGGCCCTACCAGTTCCCAGAAGAAGGGAAGGGTTGTGTTGGGTCCCTGCTGAAAAAAACAGAACTTTCTGGAAGGGGGTGGAGGGGGCAGAGAGGGAGGAACAGAATGGCAAAACGTGATCTGTTGGCAGATGTTTCATGGCTCAGTATGAGTTCTACCCCTCTGCTGCCATTCCTCGGGGTGGGGAGACTGAAACACAGGCGGGGGCAGAAAAGGTGCAAGCAGGTACCGTGAAAGCTGCTCCACACACGGCTGAGATGGGTTGGTGGTTGGCAGGTGGATCTTTTCACATGTGAGTATGCTGCACGTTGTTGGCTGGCCTGACACTGCACTGATTTGTAAATTTAATTCCTCTTTTCCTTGGCACTGTGGGGTCCAGCTGAGCTCGTGCTGGGACCCGGCTGAGTACAGAATTTCAGCACACCTGAGGAGGAGGCTGATTTGTTTTGTTTTCCTCTTGGAACTCACTCCTTATTTATGCTCTCTAAATCTGAATATTCTTCATCTCTTAAAAACCTGAACAGCTGAAGCCCTGACATCTTCAGACCCTCTGGTCAGCCCAAATCCTCTCCCTTTCCCTTCACACATTTGGGAACAGCACAAGAAATTATTCCTGTGACTGTTTCTACTCCAGGTGAGAGGATCAGAGTGGTGCAGAAGTGCTCAGCCGCATCTCACAACGTGAGGACATTTCAGGCTGGCAGAGGTGCAAGAGGGAAGGTTTTCTTTCACAACAAATCCAACAGATAAATTTGGAGTCAGTTTTACCCACTACAATCCCACAGGGGACCTAAGAGAGCTCCTGGAGTCACAGCCCTGGGGTTGTGAGAGCTGAATCTCTGAGCTGTGCTGAGCTGTGAGGGGTAAAGGATTCATCTGCTAAAGACAGAAAAGGTGACAAACTAATTCCTGCGCTGTGCCCTTCTAGCTTGCATTTTAAAGAGCAGAGTAATTAGTCTAAATGACAAAAAAAATTGTGTGATTGTTGAGGCAGCCCCAAAACCACCTTCCCATATTGCCCTGTTTTAAATCAGGGAGCTTTTGCACCGTGGGTATTTTACAGGAAGGGCTGATGAGGTGACGTTGCTGCAAATCTCCCTGTGATTTCTGCTTTTTAAACACAACCACCAGTCACCTCTGCAGCTGCAGCTGAGAGCTGGAGTTATCAATTAACAAGGGAACTCCATGATCTGGGAAACAGGAACAGACACAGGACCTATTTGCCAGCTGGATTCTTTTTAGAAGGTAAATTTTTACTTAAATTAAAGGGTTTGATATTATCCTGAACAGATCCAGCAGAATCCATTGAAAACAAAGCTTTTCCTCATCACACAAACTCCGTTTGGGTCTCCACAATTGAGCAGAGGAGGGACTGCTCTCCATTTGTGGGCTCCACAGGAAGGAAAACATCTGTACTGCTTCAATATCAACATCTGGCATCACATTTGGATTTAATTCCAGGTTTTTGGTCAATCCAGGGAAAAGTGCAGATCCCAGTGGTGTTTGCCAGGCAGCTCTGCCAACGTGCCCTGGATTTGGGGCTCCTGAATTAATTAATTAACGAGCCTGTGCACGATAAAGATTTTGGGGTTCAAGCTCTGCAGAGGGAGCTGCAGCCCCTCGCTGGGGGAAGGGGTGGGAAACCTCTTGGCCTGGACTCTTGGGGTCCTGCAGGGACACTGAGATGTTCTGGAATGGCTTTGATTGTTCACACTGGTTTGTACTGGGAATATGGGCTCAGAACTGGTTGATACCTGAGGGAATTCATCTTTGAAGGCAATGGTGATGTAAGGGCCAAACTGGGCGAGTCCCTAAAGCTGAGAATAAATAAAATTCGATTTCTGAAGAGTTTTCTTCACCAGGGAGCTGTAGAAACTCACATCTTTACTTAGAATTTCTCTACAGAGATGTATATTTATTTTCCATTATTTTTTCCTTTTTGAGGAAACTCCCTCCTCAGCTTAAATTTTTGCATATTTAGCTTGGCATCCAGAAGAAAACATTTATTTTTTTTTTTTTAATGTCACACCGCATTCAGTGACAGAATTTCTGCATGACAATAAAATTCAAAATCTCCTCCAAAGTCCGTCCCCCAACGGATCAAATTATTGCTGACGGGGACAAAACTCGGTGGGAACAAAGGCAGAGGGTTTGTTGCACATGGAGGTGGCATTTGAATTTCTCCGCCGTAATACTGCAATGTTTAATTAATATTTAATTAACTAATTAATATTTAATTTATCTGTTATAGCTGATAAAACTCCTAGATTTAAAAATGTTATTTACCAAGAGTTACACGGCCCAACATTAATGAATTCTTTGCACACATGCTCGAGTTCCAGATTTGAGGGTGTAAAAATCTTTGGGGGCTCTGCTGAGACAAAGCCCGCCCAGGTTTTTTGGGGTTTTTTTTTGGGAAGATAAAACCAAGCAGATGAATTTGGGATGTGGGAGTGGCTGGAAAAGCATGGAAAAGCAGGGCCATCCCTGAGGGATGGGGCCTGGGAGGTGTTGGTTTGGTGTGAACTATGCAGAGTTCATGGCATGGAGCTTCTGTATGAGACTGACAATGCCGAGGGAACACAAACAGTGAGATAACAGCTCCCTTTTCTCACACCGATGGAGACAACAGAAAAAAAAAAATAAAAAAATGAGCTGCTTCGAACAAAAGACTGCGGGGACAACACTTCAGGACATTTTTGACATTGCTATTAAGTCTCCACTTCTTTCTTCTCTGGAGCTGTAACAGAAAAAAACTCTTCAGCTTCATCCCCACCTTGAAAGTCAGATTTATTATACTGCATCAGGCAAGAAAAAAATAAAAACCAAAACCAACAAAAGCAAAAAAAAAAAAAAGAAATAGAATTTTAGATACTGCATTTTTTTTTTTTTTTTCCCCATCAGAAGAAAAAGGTGATATTGAGAATGCCAGTCCTAAGTACGACCACCTGGGCAAAATATCCAAAGCCTGGCGAGCAGCACCAGCCGCGCTCGGGTTGGTTGTGGGTGGGCTTATACTCGAATGTTTACCTGGCTTCATCTAAGCCAAGTATCTGGAGTTTGGTTCACATTCATTTCAGGCTCAAGGTTAAAGACTCACAACCTCTTTTTATTTCACTCTCTCCTGCTGAACCCTTTTGTCCAATGTTCTCTAGCCCTCTGGGAAAACAAACACATTTAATATTCAGACAGTAGAGAGTAGGGCACTGCAACAGCAAATAAATTCAATACTGAAAGGTCGGTGATTAGTATAAAATTGTAAACAGGAGGGCAATTTTCGCAAAGAGATGCCAACTCTTAGGTGTGCCTGAGACTGCGCTAGGCCGAGGCCAAAGCTGTGCAAAGTGAAGGAGTTTGGTCAAGGATTACGGCAGATTTAAAGCTTTTAAACCGAAAACCTCTTCAGTACATTGGGGTTCGGGTTATTTTTGAAGCCTCCCCCAGTTTTAGGTGAGGAAAATCAGATTAAATCTCCACAGGAGATGTGTTGGAGTCACCTGGAAATGTTGGGCCTGGTCTGTTCTGGAGAGTGGGATGCAGAAATTGAGCAAATTCAAATATAAAATTTTAAAAAAAATGTGTAAAAATTAGAATTTCTGATTTTCTGCTTTAATGAGATGCACAACACGATCTGTGCTACTCTCCTGCCACATAAAGATGCAGCAAATCCTGCAAGCCCCACAGGCCTGATTCCCATCCCACAAAAGGCTCCCAGGCCTGATTCCCATCCCAAAAAAGGCTCCCAGGGCTGAATTCCTGAGAATTTCCGAGTAAAAGGGCAGAGCCACGTGCAGGGCTTCTGCTTTCCATGGCAGGATCGCTGCAAAATTATGGAGTTGGAGATTTTTATATCAGATTTATCTAAATCACACAAACCTTTCAAAGAAACCTTTGAAACCTTTGTTTGTGCTTTAGGATCGAGCCCTTCCTGCCTGGCACCTCCCCACAGAGGGCTTGGGTTTCTATTCCGGCTCTAAATACAATTTTAGAGCCTAAATATAATTTTTCTGCTTAATTTTTCCTACAGGGAGGAGTTACAAGAGTTGATTTTGATTTTTTTTTGCATATCCCAGCAGGGTTTTGTCAAACCAGGGGGAAGTCCTGGGCTTTGTATGGAACCCCTGTCTCTGTTCAACGGTGAAACTTTTAAAAATGAAATTTTAGCTGTGGGTTTGATTCAAGTTCTGCTTGTTCCACCTCCTCCTGTGATGGTTATACCTTCTTGTACAGAAAATACCCACTGAGATCTGCGTGTAGGTCAATATTGGGCAGCAATCTTTGCCTCAACGTTTATGAAAATCAAGGATTTCTTTAAAAGAAAATTAATTTAAAAGAAAATTTTCTTTAAAAGAAAATTATCCCCGTTTTTCTTCATGAGAAAGTTCCACCCAAACAAGACTTTTCGTCAAGTTCTAGGTCTGAATTTTGAATTATTTTACGGAAATATTATTTCGTTATTTCATTATTTATTATTTCATTAGTTATTATTTCATTATTGTATAGAATATTCAATATGCGAGAAATCTAAAAGCTCTTCCTACACAACAGCTTGCAAACAGTTAAATGAAATTGGTTTTGGGGTGATCTCTGGGGGAATGGGCTGTGGGGGCCACTGGGACTGGGTGGCACCTGGGTGACACCTCCACCTGCCAGTGCCACCCTGAGCCGACGCTGGGTGCCCAGCGCCTCTCCCTGCTCGTGGCACTTTCTGGGCACAAATCAGGAATTGCAGCTGCTCTTTCATTAATTAAAGGAGTGGGAAAGGTTCTCTGGCCACCCAAATCCACCCCAAATTCTGAAGCTGTGGCCCCGCAGAGCACAGATAAAACCTTACAGGTGCTGCGCTCTGCCCTTGGTGAAAACACCTTAAAAACCAATCAGCCAGAGCGAAAAATAACCAAAATACCCCCTCAGGGATCTGCCTGATGGACAAATCCTCTGAGATAATTTTGTGGTTGTTTGGTGAGGTTTGAGCTGCTATAAAATCTGGAATTATCACTCTGTGGCTGTTTTCTGTCTCACCATACATTGGATTTGAGGCCACAGTTGCTGGGGTTAATATAATAAAAGTTTCAAATTATTTTATTAAATATTCACTTTAAAAACCTCTGACAAAAGTGATCTCAACAGAAAAAGGAACTCTGGGAGGTCTCTTTTGGTGGGGTTTGCTTCGGGGTTTTTTTTGGTTTTTTTTTTTTTGCTGTTTCCCTGGTGCTTCCTAAACTTAAAAATTACAACTTTTTCTAAAATAAAGGAGATTTTTTTTTTTTTAAGGGACCTGCAGTTCCTGGCTGCTTCCATTGGGAAGAGCACAAACTCGACACGGGAATGAGGAGCAGGGCGAGCACAGAGGAATATTAATATTAAATGTGTGTCTTTCTAGGAAAACCTAAAATTGTGGGGTTTTTGCAGGGGTTCCCTACTGCTGAGGGGAATATCTGAGAACCAGGAATGAGCAGAGGAGGATAAGGACGGGGTTACTTTGTGTACAGTCAGATATTCTCACCCTTTAAACAATTAAAAAAAATCTCGTGGTAAAAGCTCTCATCGCATATTCAATTTTAAGATTATTTTTGGTGTTATTAATTCAGAGCTTCAAAAGGAAAATTATACTCTGCTGCCTTAAAGTTCTGATTTTTTCCACCGAAATAAAACACAGAAAGAAATTGATATAAAATCCACCAAAGTACCTGAACCCACCCCTAAATCTGCAGTGGCAGAGCTGTCAAATGGCAGAAATTTGTGTTTGTAAATCTGAGTTTCATGCACACACCAAAGCCTAAGATTACAGCCCAAGGGAGCCTCAATTCCTCCAAATTTTCATTTTCTGCAGTTTAAACTCCCCCATATTTTCATTTTCTGCACTTTAAATTTGTGCACATCAAACAGCTGTGCATATTTAGTCAGCATTTAAATTAATTTCCTAATTTTATCAGAATATGAAAAATTCCAGGTTTTAATTTGCAGGAATTTTTGCTGTTTATTTAAAGCTTCAAACGAGATAAGAGCCCCATGGACCTTACTGTTATCAATTAATGGTGACACCCAGAAATTTGTAATTTAATATTGGAAACGAAAACACCCTGATGTTAACCAGGGAAACTTGAATATTCTATTAAATATTTCCTTGTCAAACTGCTCTTAATTAAGGGATTCCCCAGCTCTGAACGGGGCATATTTATAAACGGCTGCTAATTACAGCTAATTACCTGCTCACCTGTGTCACAAACCCCTGTGGGAGTGGCTGCACTCCACAGGCAGGTTTCTCTTTGAAACTTTGAATCAAGCATTAATTAGGCCAAAAATACGTAAAAAAATTCAATTAAAAAAATCCGAAATGTTTTTATAAATCTGCAGGAAAAGCCTCACAGATTGGCGAGGTGTCACAGTGAATTACACATTAAAAATCAATATAATTAAAAAGAACTTCATAAACGCTCTGTTAAATTAGACTGGAATATCAACAGAGCACCGTGTGATCCCTATAATTTTTTAGTATTTATTGATATAAAACCTTCTCCATTTGGGGCACCCAAAATGACTCCTGAAATATCCCAATTATTGCACCAGGCTGAGCGAGTTTCAGGAACTAAACCCTGTTTTCCTTCCTGTACTCTTAAGGTATTTCCCCTCACGCTCCCCATGATATATTTACATTTATTTTTAACAATCCTGATGTATTTACATTTCTTTTAACACCCATGATATATTTAGATTTATTTTTAACACCTGTGATATATTTAAATTTATTTTTAACAACCCCGAAGAGTGGGGAAGGCTTTGGGATCATCAATTATCCCATTATTCCCTTCCACCCCATAGGAAGAAGGGAAGGATTTGGGGGTTGAGCAGCTCAGGGGAACAAATCCAGTCCTGTGCCCACACATTTGAAGCAAAAATCTTTAAAAAAATCTTTTAAAAAATCTTAAAAAAAAAAAAAAAAAAACCTAATAGAGAATTTTGCAACTGGGATTTCCTCAAAAATTAACAATTCACAGAAAAATTCCCCCATTTCTATGGGATTTGGATTAGGAAAGGTTTTCCACGTTCTGGAAGATGAACAACTCGCTGCAGAAACCCCATTTAAAAATAAAAACCATGGGGGTTTTATTTGATGGGGTTTTAAATCTGTGTCATTGTACGAATAAATCCAAACTTCCCCTAAATATTCTAATTCTGATTTAGCACCAACAGACATTTTGCTGTGGCCATAAAACACCAACAGCCCAGGAAAATCACTTTAAAATCCCAATTTCTGATTGCCCTCTGCCGCGGGGATCCTTATCTCTGGGAATTTTAACAAATCAATCATCTGGCTTTTATTTTCCTGCAGAAATGTGGCTTTTTTATTGCTCCAGATGCACGGTGGCAAAGTCTGGAGCACGTTCTATTAATTAATTCACCTCATAAACGAGCGAGGGCCTCGTCAAGACCCAGCACTGTCTAATTCCTGGTGGAGGCAGAGAGGGAAGGGAAATTATTTATTTAAATTTTACAAATTTTTCCTCCCCCAGAGGGTGTGAGGGGAACATTCAGCACAAGGAGCTGCTCCCAGTCCCTGCTCGAATGAGGAATTCTGTCCCAGGCACTCATTCCCTGCAGGAAATTGGAATTTTGGGGTTTGTGCCTTGCCCAGTATGGGAATGAGGGGATCTGGGCTCGGGAACCTGGAACAGCTCTGTGATTTTGCTTTTCCTGCTCCTCTTACTGCCCTGGGGTGAAAGTTCTCAGGCCAAATTTTCAGGAAAAAAATAGGAAAATACAGAAAAATTTCCGAGAAGCAACTGGCAAAGTCAGAACTGAAACAGCTTTGGCAAAAATGAAATTTCTCCTTTAAATCCAACAAAATTTCTGGTGCTGTGCTCTGCTCTTACAACACTTTAAAAACCAACCAAGCAATCAGCCAGACACAAAAACAAAAAGGCAAAAATCCCCCTCAGAGATGTGTCTGATGGACAAACACTTCCCGGACTGGTTTGTGATTGCTCGATAAGATTTAATTGCTGCTATAAAACTCCTCTCTGAATGCTGGTGTGCAGACACCGAGGGGGTTGCACTCACACAGAATGGAAAGGTCAAACTTCTTTTTTTCTACAGGAATTTTGGAATTTTGTGCCTTCTCTTGTCTGTGTTATCTATGCCTTCCCTCCCTCCCTTGGCCAGGCAGATAAGAGCAGCTTCTAAAAACTTTTATCAGGAGTATCCCCCGTTATCTTCTGAATGTGTGACAGGCTTGTAAACTGAATTTTATGCATTGAAATATTCCTTTAATGCTGTAATAAAAAGTAGCTGCTCACAGTCCCGAATAAATAAAATTCTAAAATCAAATTCGGGTCTTCCTGAGCAACTGGAATTTTCTGTTGGTGACGCAGCTCCTCCTTATCAGCTGCCTCAAAGATTTTAATTTACTTCAGTACCTCCTCAGTTGATATTTTACATCTAAAACCCAGCTGTGTCAGGGTTTCAGGATTCAGAAATCTGCTGCTTCTAAGAAATTTGGTACCAAATCAATTTTGTTGGTCCTTTGACTGGTTTAGGTCCCTCCTGCTTCAGTGTTTACCTGCCAGTGAATTTGGAGATAATAAATCTACAGCAAAATAAGATAGAGATAAATTGAAATAAGATAGGGATAATAATCTAAATAAGAGAAGGATAATAAATCTAAATAAGATAGGGATAATAAATCCAAATCTAAATAAGACTGAGATAAAAAATCTAAATAAGAGATAATAAATATAAATAAGATAGAGATTAAAAATCTAAATAACATAGAGGTAATAAATCTAAATCTAAATAAGATAGAGGTAATAAATCTAAATCTAAATAAGATAGAGATTTTAAAAAATCTAAATTAGATAGATATAATAAATCTAAATAAGTCTTTCACCTTTCCTGTAAAGTTCAACCCCTCAGCCTGGCATGGTAAACCAGATTCCCTGTTTCTTGTTCCTTCCTTTCCATGTTTTTCCTGGACATTTTAGAGAGTCTTTTCCTGGTGCAATGATCTATCTGAAAAGCTCTAGAATCATTTAAAATACTGAATTCTACGGAATCATTTAAAATCTGTATTTTAGAAGTAGAAAATAGATCAAGGAGATATTTTATAAGTGGTATGAAATATATCACTGCGACATTTTATACGCCGTACAAAATGTATCAATGAGATATTTTATATGCGGTATAAAATATATTAATGGGATATTTTATAAGGAGTACAAAATATATTAATGGGATATTTTATAAAGTGTGCAAAATATATTAATGAGTTATTTTATAAGGAGTACGAAATGTATCAATGAGATATTTTATATGCCGTACAAAATGTATTAATGGGACATTTTATAATGAGTACAAAATATTTCAATGAGATATTTTCTAGGCAGTACAAAACATATCAGTGAGTTATTTTATAAGCAGTATGAAATATATCAATGAGTTATTTTATAAGCAGTATTAAATATATCACTGAGATATTTTATATGCGGTACAAAATAGATTAATGGGATATTTTATAAGGAGTACGAAATGTATCAATGGGATATTTTATACGCGGTACAAAATGTATTAATGGGATATTTTATACGCGGTACAAAATGTATTAATGGGATATTTTATAAGGAGTACGAAATGTATCACTGAGATATTTTCTAAGTGGTACAAAATGTATCACTGAGATATTTTATACGTGGCACAAAATGTACCAATGGGACTGGGAAACCCTGACGCGGAACCCTCGAACAAAATCCAAATCCGCGCGCGGCGGGTGAGAAACGGCCCTAAATTCCCGTCCTCCGAGAGAGGCAGCGAGAGCAGCTCGCGGGGAGCATCCGCTGTACACAAAGCAACCCGCTCAGGGCGTTTGGGGCTGGCTGGAGTGGGAGCAGAGGCCGGGGAGGGGCAGAGGAGCTGAGTCTGGAGTGCCTGGGGCTGAGTTGGCATCTCGGGGGGTCGGGTGCAGTAAGAATTCACACTCACGCCCAGCCGCAGCAGCAGAGGTGCTGGTAGGAGAGGAAAGAGCATTGGATAACGATACGTGACTAGGGCTAGAAATATTGGTTACATCCTGGGTCTGGCTTGTGACGGAGGACTGTCTCCTGAGAGCCCCCTGAAAGGAAGTGCCACTCTTGAAAGTATTGACTACTTCGATCTGCAACGGAGGAGAGAACGAGACAAGTTGCTTAAAGTACGGACACAGTTGCAAAACTGACAGGAATCATCATGAAAAACAACAAATCACCCGTGCACACGCTGCTGCTTCCCTCGGATTCGAGGGGCCCTCCTCGGTGGTTTTTTTAGGGATTTTTTTAGGAGTTTTTTAGGAATCATTCAAATTTTCTGTCCGGGTAAAATGAGGCGGCTCCGTAGGAGGCGGTGGAGCCGCGTCACTTTAAGCGACAAAAGATTTGAAAGAGCTTTTCAACTTTAAACCGTTTTATTTCGAGGTCAATAAAATCCACTGGAATATTTGGTGTCACTAATCTCCACTTTTTTTTTTTTTCCCCTACTGAGATTAAAATTATTTTGTTATTTCTTACCGGGGGAGAAAAATTCAGTCGCGCAGTTGGAATTTGCGGGAAGGGGATAGGGGTGACACTCAACCAAACCAGAAAAACTTGAATATTCCAAATATGACTCCATTTTATCTACAGAACCAGGGTTACCAGTACATTGGTTTGATAAAATAACTCTTCCAATATTTTGGCTTTTTCTCTGTAATAAAACTTTGTATAAATTCAGCACCGTTATGAAGAACGTTGGGGTTTTACAACCACAGACTTAAAAATATCGATGTTTTATCTTTACATGGAGCACTTAAAATCACCCAGAAAATGCTGTGGAACTGGACTGACGATTGCAGCAAATATCAGGACAATTTTTTATTTATTCCCATGTGCCTGCTGCGTTCCCTGTTGGACAGCTCCAGCCTGAGCGTTTTTATTCCTCCCCACAGAGGATAAGAACAGAAATGAGAATTTCAAGGCATCCTTTGGGAGGAGCTCACAAAAAGCAGGTTCTGGGTGCAGAGGGAAGCCAGGGATTGGCAAATCCCCCAAATCCCTGCGCCCCAAAATGTCCCACACCGGGAAAAGGAGCGGGAATATCCACGGCAGGAATTCCACCAGCTCCTTGTCTGGAGAATCCCACTGGTACCAGCTCATGCAGGTCCCACTGCTGCAGGAACCCAGCCCAGAATGAGGAAAATTCGTGGTGTTTTTACCAATTTAAACAAAACTTGGTGCAAACCCTCCTACGTTTTCCAAGCACCAGAATGAATTTAGGATTCTCTGCTGTGGCCAGTTGTAGGAATAAACCAATTTTAGGGCTGCATCTTTAATAATTGGATGTTTCCCCTCCCTTCCTCTCGTCTTTGGCCATCGCTGGTTCTTCTCCTGAGCGTTTTTATGGGAATAATCAACCACAGCCGGCTGGAAGAGGGATCCCAGGTGAATTGCCCTACCTCAAACCCATTTTATTTGTTCTTATTTTGTCTGATTTGTCCTGTCCGAGCCCCGTTACCACCTCTCTGTGCACCCCAGCGGTCAGCAGCCCCCAGAACACACAGAGTTTGGGTTTTTTTGGTTTTTTGGGGTTTTTTTTTGGCAGCAGAATTTCCATGTCCAGGGCAAACCCCCCAGGAAATCCAAGGAAAATGTGAGGTGAGGGGCATGAGGGGATCGTGGCAAAACCACCTGGATCAAACCACTGCTCACGAGGCAGATGAAATACTCACCTGGAACGCTCTAAAAAAGCAGAATTAAATACAGATCTTGGGTTTGCCAGGGGCTGACCCTGGTGACTGAGCACTCTTCAGAAGAGACCATTCAAAAATGACTTTACAGACGCTCGCTGAGGGTGTGAAATGTGAATAAATGCTGATTTATTTTAAACCCTGAGGCAAAGGGCATTTCTAGGTGTGCAAATGCCTCCTAACGAAGAGAAAACCTTTGGTTCAAGAAGGAAGAGATCAGGGAAAATCTGTATTTAATGGTTTCTTCAGAGAACAAGAATTGCAGCCAATAATTTGCTTTTCTCCTGGAGAAAGAGACTCCAGCTCTTCATGGATAAAATACCTGGTGGGAGGATGAAAACCTCCCCAGAATCCTAAAAGCTGAGCTGGGCTCTGCCTCAAGCCAAGAGGGAAGAGAAGAACTTGGCCCCAAAGTCGAATTTCTCCAACCAGAAAATAACCAAGAAGAAAAGAGTCCACGGAAATAAATGGCGCATTCTGAATTAAGATGGAACCTTTTACTGGCAAAGGAATGAGTTCATTTAGAATAATTCAAGATGCTAAAGAGGAGAAAAGAATCAAAAATTCAGGAGTTTGAGAAATTTCCAACACAATTTAGGACGAAATTGTGATTCAGTAGGTAGAGAAAAAAACATCCTGTCCTACGTTTGAAACTTATTTGTAAGGTTGAAATTTTTCACAGCTGTCTCATTTTTCTCCAAAGATCCAATTTTTTAGGTGTGCACAGATGATAAAAATATCAGTGATTAGCAGTGAATAAAAAAATCTGATAGTGGCAGATCTGTCCTGGAAGAACAGATTTTTTTTTTTTTTTTTGCTGATTTTTAACCCAACAGATTTTCAGAAACATTTCTGTTGTTCATTAATGTGAGTAGGACCCAGGTCTCATTCCCTTAATTCCCAAGCAGGATATTAATTTAAAATTTTTTTAAAAAATCATTAATGTGAATATGACCCAGGTCTCATTCCCCTAATACCCAAGCAGAATATTAATTTAAAATTTAAATAAAAAATCCTAAAAAAAGCCACCTTTTTGCATGAAATTAAACAGTTTCCATTCCACTTACACGGGGCTACCATGATGTTTTCTATATTAAAAGCTTAAATAAAATAACCATAAATAAGAGAATCCATAAAATGAGGTGCTGGGTTTTTATCCAACCTCAGAACCTCTTGCCAGGAGTGACTTTCGGGTTTCAATTGGTCCAAAAGGAAAGTTTTTGTGTTTTCCACATGAAAAATGAAGGATGAAAAATGCAGCCCAGCACCTCTGTGTGGTTTTCAGCACCTGAAGAGGAACAACTTTAAGCAGCACCTGGCATCTGAATTTTTTTCAGCTTTTCCTTTCATCCCCAGAACACTCCGGGCAGTCGTTGCAGACAAAGGAAAGTGAATTTCAGGATGAACGAAGCAGAAGGAGGAAGAACCAGATTGGGGGGGGTAAAATGCTGACAAACTCGAAAAGTTTCGGAATCTCCTCACTTCTAAAAGTTTCCATTCTCAAATGTGAGAATGAATGAATGAATGAATGAATGAATGAATGAATGAATGAATGAATGAATGAATGAATGAAAGTTTCAGTGTACAATTTAAAGAGGCAAAATGCATTTTTTTTTTTCTGTGTTTTACTCAGATGTTTTTGACTTCAGTTTGGCCTGAAGGTGAACTCAGTGAACTTCCCAAAGGCTGACAGAGCTGCCAAGAGGGTGGGATCAGTCCTGTCTTCCCTCAGATGGGAAAATTTGTGAGAATTGCAACAAAGACTTGGAAAAATCACAGGAAACTGTCCCAAAGTCCTGTCTTTGTGCAATTCCAGACCCCTTTGAGATCCTCCTCAAATCTGCATAATTAAGATGAGCCGTTTGTGAAGTTTCCCCACCTTGAGGGTGTCTGAGAGAGCTTTCCATGAGGGAACCTTCCCTTCAGGGAGGGAGAACACAAATCCACCCAGAAATTCTCTACTGCATATTTATCAAATAAAATATCTAAATGAACAAAAGGAGACCAAAAAATAAAATCAAATTCAGAAGTAAATAGCCTGTCTGCGGCTCAGTTATGGGCATTTTTCATCCACCTTTCTTTCAAGGAAATTTATGGATGTCTTCAAAGAAACAGAGAAATCAGAGTGGAAATCCCTTCCCTGGTGTCTCGGGTTGAACCTCCTGTTTGAGAGGAAGAAAAATCCCTTGAGCACAGCAAAGTTTGGTCAAAGTTTGGATGGGTTTAAACGGGAGCACCGTGAGGGGAATCTGAAAACAAACCCCACAGTCACTGTCGGTTCTTTTTTTCAGAGGTGAAGGATCCTGCTGGGAGCTGTGGCAATAAAGGGGAAAAAAAAAAAAAAAAAAAAGGGGAAATATCCCAATTTACAGCAAACTGGTTTTGTTGGGATTCAATGACCAACGTGGTGGTGAGCTCTGAGTTTATCCCCGTCGGAGAGATGGGAGCTGAGGGGATGCTCTGCCCTCTATTCCACAACTCCAGGAGTGCATCAGGCAGCAGAGAATTCCTGAAAATCCTCCCAGGGATGCTGCAGACATCCCAACCTCCTTCTGATGCCTGAGAGAGGGAGGCTGCCCAGAGCAGAGGCCAGACAGGATTCAGAGAATAAAATGGGGATTTATTGACAAGATTGAGAGAATAAACTGGGGATTTATTGACAAGATTGAGAGAATAAACTGGGGATTTATTGACAAGATTGAGAGAATAAAATGGGGATTTATTGCAGGGCCTTCAACAGGGACACCTCGGGCAGGCAGAGCCTCTCCAGGAGAGGCCACACCCAAGCTGGACCCCGGGGCACGAGTTTGCTGCACTTGGATCAGTTTGGATCCATTCCCAGATCAGGGTTCATTCTCCAATGACAATTCCAGGGGATGATGGAATTGAGCCCAAGTCTGTCCCCCCTTTTAGAGGCTCCGTTTCCATCTTTGGGGGCCTGGGCCAACGAGGTGTCCTTGAGTGCAGCCTGGAGAGGATTTGTTGTGTCTGAGCAGGATGGGAGAACAGGAGCTCCCAGCCCGTGGGGAGTGGGAGAGTTATACACCAAAGCAGTATAAGGTCTGAAAAATAGAAAAGCTGAATCTTAAGGCATCACTTCCAGCAGCTCTTCTTTGCTCCTGGGAAATGTGGCGCAGGGGAAGAAATCCCCTGGCTGGGCCACACTCTCAGCGGGGATCAAATCCCACCTGCACACCTGGGCACTGCTTTTGACTCTGTTGCCCGTTTTCTTTTTTCTTTTTTCTTTTTTAATTATCATTCCACAGATGTGAAACAGATGCAAAAATAAAAAACAAATAAATCAAAGTCACCAAGTAAATAAAATGAGAAGAAAAATCACAGAGGCCTCTTGGCCGAGAGGAGGGAGGGATCCTACCAGAGGAGCTTCTACAGCTAAAGAGCAGAAAGGAAACTGAGGTGGATGTTAGCAAAGAGATCATTAATGTTCATTTGGGTTTAAGGGGTGTAAAAGAATCATTTCTCTGTGAATTAAGTGGACAAAGAGCTGCAGGACTAACAGCTACCTCTCAGGCTACAAGAAGAACTGCAAGGATCTCATTGGCTTTGGGTTTTTTTTTTTTGGTTTGAAGTTGTTTGCACTCACCCCAACCAGAAAGACATCCTGACAGAAATGCCAACAGGCACCACTGCTCCTGCAGCCACCGGGAGAAAAAATGCACATTTAGAGGTCACCTCACCCTGAAGGCCACCATTACCTGGGCACCTGTTTGTCACCAGTGAAATTTGAATTTTCTCTCGTGATGAGTGCTCCTGGCTCAAGGGAGTCCAGACACACAACCCCAAAGCTGCAGATCCGTATTTAATCCTCCCATGGAACCCCAGCAATTCCCAATCCCTCATCTCTCCACCCTCTTCAATTTATGCCCTGGAAATGCAGCCAAGAGCCCTCACTGCCCTAATTTGATTTTTTCCCAAAAGAAATGGCTGCATCTTCCTCCCCTCCCAAAAAACCTAAAATTATCAATTTGTAGCTGTGAAAAAGCAGAATGCGCCATTAATCTCGAATGAAGACAAAACCCCCTCAAATCTTCTGAGACAAAAACATTCCTTAGAAGATTCTTCCAAGAAAAAAAGATATTTTCCTTAACGATTCACCTCTTTTTCTTGTCGGGCTGGTGTAAAACATGCACGTCTGATGTGGCGATTTGTGTTCTCTGCTGCGAGCTGGCAGGAACACTTGATCTCGGGCAGATCAAGCCGAGCGCACCTGAGTGCGATGGAAAAGGCAAAACGCTTCCCCTGGTTTTCTCCAGCCCTCCAGGACACCTTTCACAGCTCCTCGAGCTGCGCTATTTTCAGCACCACAGGTCTGGTACATTTAAAAAATTCCGTGGATTTTTGTGTTCGGCAAAAGTTGGGGAGAGAAATTTCCAAGGAATCATCCCAACTCTTACGCCTCAATATTTAATGGCAGCTCAGGCCCTTCCTACCAAAATCCAGAATTATATTTTTCATTACCTAACAGGAAAAAAAATCAATCCCTTTTAATGGTGATTTGTGTGGCAGTGCCAGAAGTGAACAGATTCATTTTTTAATCGAATTTCACCTCATACTTCAGACTCCACCACCTCAATGATTCTGTCAGTGCAGCAATGGCAGCAATAATATAAATTTTTGGGCAAATCAAACTATGCGTTTGGGAAAGTTTTGATAACATGCCGTTTTCTGAGCTGTCGCCACTCACGGGGAGAGAAAGAACATCCAGTCCTGGATTTCTCAAACCACAGATCCCCCGTTTTGCGTTTTATCAATTCCTATAATTTCATTTTATCTTTTCCCCTTTTGCTCAGGTCACCTCTTTTGTTTTTCATGGTTTTCCTCCCAGAAATTAATGAACCAGTTAATTACCCAGCGCCATCTGCACACACACAAACACTCCGTAAACGTTTTTCTTGCCTTGATCCCACATTTAACATTTCCTGGGGTGTTTTTAGACCTTGGGGGCGTTTCCTGGGAGCGTACCTGGGTTTGGATTCTGTTGAGCCCCCGGAACCAGAGGATCTGCCCGCGCCGGAGCTCTCTCTCCGCGTGATCGATTTCTTCCACGTCTTCGTTGAGCTCTTCCTCGGGCACCTCCTCCTTCTCAGTGAGCCTCCCTGCCTCCTTTAAAAACTTTAGCCTACTTGTTGGGATGGTTGCAATCACCTAAAATCATAAAAAAGCGCTGAAAACAGAAGCCTCACTCCAGGGCAACAGCACAACAATCACAAAAAACCAATCAGATTTTAATAAAATCAATAATCTTCCAGAAAAGCCGGGCTGAGCCTCTTCCTGATAGCACTTTGCACTTGGAAAACTCTATTTTAGCCCCAAAAATATTTAATTGACTGTGTGAACAATTAGCGCGACTCGCACCCCTCAACAAGTTCAAGGCTGGGAAAATTCTCGTCAATAAAACAAACAGAAAATAGAACCAGATGGAAATCTTTTAACGCAATTACGTCAAGGAAACTTAACGAGACTGATCACTCTGCAATTAGAGTTTGGGTGTTTGCAGTGATTTATGGTAATGGGAGCTGGAAATTCCTTGCATCTCATAAACCTCACACTCCCTCGGTTCGTGGATTGAGATTCCCTTTGGAATAAAATGCCAGATTTATCAAAATTGGCTTTTCTGAAGGGTGTGGGTCTGGCTGTTGGATTTCTTATAAAGCTCTGTCTCACTCTGTGCCCTTTAATTCTGATTAATTCATCCCCTCTCCTCATTCTGTTTGCCCACCAAAGCGGTCCTGGGAAGCAACTAATACAGGAGAATCTTTACAATTATTTTAAATAATCTTTAAAAATTGCAGATACGGTAGCAGGACAATTATTTAAAACCCATTTCAGTGCTCCCCTGTTGGGCAGTCATTTCCTCTTTGTTCTGACTCAAACCAGGAGCAGATCGTGGCAATTCCAACATTCCCTGGCACCCACTGAATGCTAAAATAATCTCCCTGTTCGACCCTCTGAGCAAAAACTGCTGCAATTTCCCTTTTTTTCTTCATTTCAGCAGCGAGCAACCACAACTGGGGAGCCCAGAGGTGTGGAAAACAGAGAGAAAAATCACAACAGCTGCAGGAAAATCCATGAGGAAAGGTTTGGAAAACAGAGAGAAAAATCACAACAGGTTTGGAAAACTGGGATGGGTGCAGGGAAAGGTTGCAAAGATTTTCAGGGTGAAAGCAAAGTTTCGAGGGTCTCCTTGAGCTTCACGATCCACAAGGCCAGTTTGATTTTAATATTTTTAAAGGCAGATTAAAAAATAAAAAAACGAAACCAAATTTCTACACTATGATAAAACCGGTTTTAAAGGGGCTTGAGAAACAAGATGCAAACCTGGGAAATTAATGAATTTGGTGTGACACGAGCAAAGAGAGAGGAAAAAAAGGATAAATCTCATCAATTAAATATTTTCTGCAAGTCCTGCAGCCTCCCAGCTTTAACCCCAGAGAGAAGCTGCTGGGGACTGTGTGATTTCATGAAAGCGATGGGGATAAAGGATTTTTAACCAATATTCATAAAAATCCCTGTGTTGGGTCAGGATTCTGTGTGACAGAAAATTCCTCTCCTGCTCCACCTCAGCCAACCGATGGGACTCTGCCCTAATTATTTTCTTAAGTTTTTTTTTTTAAATTATTTTTTTATATTTTAAGGTGGTTTTGTTAATTATTCATTTATTTTCTGTCTCTGCCAGCAGCCAGCCAATCCAGGGCACAGGCTGGATGCAAATTAAAGAATTAAATATCATTCCCAGAAAAATGATCGGAGTTTTAAAAAGTGATCAATAATTCTGGGAATGGGACGTGGAATATTTTAGAAACCTTGGAAGAGACGGGAGCTGTTGGAAAATCGTCCCTCAAAGCCTCTCCAATTTGACTTCCTAGAAATTACCCCTTAAATTCCTTTCAGAAGTGCCTCTCTGACACCAAAATTTGGAAATCTTGATTGTTTTCAGTGGTTCACAAGGACAGCGAGTTCAGGAGGTGGATTTAAAAAAATAAATAAATAAATTAGGATAACGAATTTGTTTTGTGCTGAACTGGAATGGAGGGGAAAGGATGAGAAGGAGGAGAGGCAGCACTTCTGAAAGAAAAAAATTCCCTCTCACTGAAGAAAGGCCTTGCACAGACTCTAAATCATGTAATTATGGACGTAATTAATTTCTTTTAGCCACCAAATATTAATTTAGTCACTAAATACCCACCACAAAACAAAGATATTTTTTTTTTTTCCCCTCTGGATTCGCTTTCTTTTCAGTGATAAAATTGTGGAGGGGTCCAACACTGGTTTTAATTTAATGCCTGAGGTCTCAAAATAAGCCTTGGGCAATTAATTAAAAAAAATATTGATATTACAATTAGTGCTCAGTGGTTATGCAATAGTCAATAGGGAGAGCAAAATTTAGAAGCCAAAAAATGGATCACAAGTTGTGGAAATTCCTCACGGCTGAAGGAAACACTTTGGATTCTTCCCCTTTTCCCTGCTTCACTTCTCCCTTCTCCAAAACTTTCCAAACAGTTGGGAAAAGAAATTTAAAAATCCTTCCTTTCTGAGATTTTCAAACTGATTTGAGGTCTTTTTCCTGCGAGGTTTTAATTCAAATCCCAGCCTCAGGTAAAAACCACAGCAGAGCCCTCTGACAGTGGTAGTTTTCAGCAAGAAATGCATTTAAAAATGTTCAGATTCTGAGCTATTTCTAAGGAAAAATGAGGCCAAATGGCCCAAAAAAGTGATTTTTTTCCCCAGAAAAAACCCAAATAATCAGATTTGAAAGCAAACATTTATTCCCAATTTCTTGGCTCTTCATGGAGACAGACTGAGGCTCTAAAATCTCTTTATATTTGAAAGAGAAAAGGTGAATTCACTTTTTTTTTTACTGCACAGGGTGGCAACAATTTAAATATTCCATTAATGCATTCAAAGGTGAAAAAAATTATTATTATTTTTTA
>VYZT01053544.1:0-28251 GCA_013400735.1 Pomatostomus ruficeps
GCTTGGTAGCAAGGCATTTTGCCATTTCCAAGGATAATTTTACTTACTGTTCAGTCCAGTTTTTATAGGTAAAGGCTCTCGAGACAGGTATCCTGAACCTATAAGTAATGATCTCTGTACTTACACAAAGAGTGCAAATGGAACCACAGTTTATTTTAAAGGTGGATTGTTCCAGCTGCCTCACTGCATTAGGGAGAGTAGAGAAAATTCTTCTTGGATTATATATATAGACACACACACAGATACGTTCTAAAAATACTTGTGAAAGTGAATTGACCCAGCCAGTTGGATTCTAGTTCCTTAAGGGAATGAACAGAATTTTGTCTGGAGGTTAGGTGAAGACCTCTTTCTTCTTGCACTTTTGTTTCAAGGAAAATTCCTGACAGAAGTTAAAGCTGAAATGAATGCACTTTGCTCTATTCTTCCTTCTATTATTTTTTAATTTCTTTATTTTTTATTTTTGCGTTAACGTCAGCTGAAAAAAAATCTTTTTTTGTTTATGAAATGTAATAGCAAAGCTCTCCCTTGTTAAAGGTGTTTTGTATTTTATACAAATTCTAACTTGAATGCACAGCATCAGTCATGCTCATTTGTCAGTCCCATCTCAGTCATGTAAGTGAAACTGCAGAAAGATGTAGGTTCTGGTAATTGCAAGGGCCTGCGCTTTGTACTTAAGGGCTGTCCAAATAGTTACTCTGGGGGAAAAAAAGTTTTGAACATGACCTAGAAATACTGTAAACTAACTGTTCAAAATTGAAAACTGTTGAATTTTTCCCAACAGTTTCATTCAGTTTTTCTCTCTCCATTTCTGACAGGCCTAGATGCCTTTTGTGATTCTTATACTGTCTCCTGCATGACGGGCGTGCACCATCTTCAAGCTTTAACTTCTCTCTTCAGTACTGACTGCTGTGTTTTAGCAAACCCCTTTAAGATTCTTGTCAGAGCTACACTTCCCTGTAAACTGGCCATTCCTTCAGTGCTGGTGTCGTTTTTGGTTTTCTATTTCTGTACCTGTGTAGCTTTGCCAGATATGTATCTAGTCATACCAAATGTTATTACAACCATTTGCTGTGTAATACATTAGTAAAAAAACCAAACAAGTAACAATGACCTTTATAAGTAGCTGTTCACTATGGAATAAAGGTAGTTAAAAGTATCACACAAGGTATTATTGAAATGGCATGATGGTGATCTTTACAGGAGAAAAACCAAACCCGTAAGAGTAAAGCATGTTCTCCAAGTGCTTTAAAATGTATTTAGAGACCTATTATATGGTTAACATCAATATGGAACTCTGGATGTCTTCACTTACGATTATTCTAAAGTAGCATTGCTGTTTAGTCTTTGTGTGAGATTTTGGCAATTACGCTTTTCTCTACTAATCTTGGTGTTCAGTGATTTGTGTATTTGTCTTTCTAACTTCTAATAAACTCACTCCAACTCAGGTGTCTGTCTTTGCTTAGTACTGCTTTTTTCTTTTCCAACTCTTCTTTCATAATCACGTAGGTTTTCTATGGAGTAGGAAGTGGTCACTTCTAATCTTACTAAACTGTCGGGCTTTTGTGAGAGTAAGACATTTAAAAACAGAATTGTGGTCACTTGCGGGTTTCTCTGGGTCAGCACAGCAGTGTAAAACATTAACGCAATATATGAAAAATTCATTTCATTGTGGTTTACATTTTCTTTAGTGAAAGTTAAAACAAAGCACAGGAATTTGACCATAAGTATTCCTGATCAGAAATATTTTTGTTTAGGGGTTTTAGGGTCAAGTAAACATGTTTGCAAGTAGTGTAGATATTTAGAAAGAACAAAACATGTTTTTTCCTTAGACTGATGGAATGCTTTTGCTTGGGGCTTGTACTCTGTTAACCACGGTGTGCTCATATGAAATGGTGGTGGTGAATTGTTGGATTACTGTGGTGGGTTATTATTAATGATGAATTGTGGCTTGGGCATGTCTTCACATTTAGAAATCTTTGTTACACTTGGGAAGGAACCCTTTTGCTTTGGTAAAGTTGTAGCTGTATGGTATTACATGTTTAGGTAAATGTATATAGTATAAGATATATATTAATAGCAATTAAATAGTAATAATTCATCACTGAAATGTTTCTGAGCCAGGCTTGGGGGAGGGCAGCAAGCCCTTGCAGTTTCACATGTATTCAATTTTTTTCAGGATGGCACTGGATCCCTAAAGCGCAGTGGATCCTTTAGCAAGCTCCGGGCTTCCCTTAGACGCAGCAGTGAGAAGCTGGTTAGGAAGCTGAAGGGAGGAAATTCCCGGGACAGTGAACCAAAGAACCCAGGGTAATTCATTGTCTGTTCTTAGCTGTGCTGGTGTCCCTCACTCTGTGCCCCACTGTAGCCCAGGGTAGTTCCCAGGGCAGCGCTCCCTTCCCTGCTTAGCTAACTGCATATCATACACAGCTCTAGCTTAAGGAAAAAAATAGGAAATAACTTCCTAAACTTCCACTGTAAGTTCTGTAACATCTGAGGATTTATATTTGCTTGTAAGAATTAACTCTATTTAAACAATATTTTTTTCTTTTTGCTGCTTTACCTACTTGAAGATCAGGAAAGCTTCATAGAACTATTGATAAATGTTAGTTTTCTGCAAAACGATGCTTTTCGCATAGCAGCAGAGACTAATAAATGCTACTGATTTTTACAGTAAAAGCCTGAATACAGTAAACCCACAACTAACATTCTTGATATAGCTTAGTATCCTGATATATTCTTGATACAACTTTATATATTGCTGTGAGCATAAAGAGAATTACCAACTGAAGCCCCTCTTGGTTTCTGTTTTTGGAAAACTCAGATGTCAGAGACCAGGGGAGAATGTTGAAAAGCTTGAACTTAGTTGTGCATCTTACTAACATTTTGGCCTCAGTGAAGTCAGTAGTAAAAATTCACATTTAATGAGTCTGACTGATCACTCTTCCCAATCTACCACAAGATTATGGTTTTGAATGGATGTAATATTTCTCATAAATCCCTAAAAGCATTCATCATTTATTGACTGCTGCAGAGAAATTGAAATGTTGAAGTGCACCTACTGTTTTTCATAGTGGCACTTGTGAGCGTTCCCCCTCACGACTGCAGTCAGTTTTGCATGGTTTTTTTCCTTTGCTGTAGAAAACTGGAACTCATTTAGTTGACAGGAAACTGTGACAGTGTAAACTTGTGTTTTGAAACAGTCATTTTGGAGAATTTGGAGTAGCTTCTGATGGAGCAACCGGATCTGAGTAATGATGATGATGCTGATGATGGCGTTACTTTGAGGCAGTGACCTGGCGGCAAAGTCTGTGTTTCTGGAAGTGCTCCAGTGAAGTTTTGTCTTGCTGTTTTTATGTGGCTGTAAAACATTAAATACAGCTGCAGTACATGTAGAATTAACTTCCTTGTGTATCTGTTTCAAATTCAGCCTGATCTGAATTTTAGAGTTGTTACTTAAAATTTCACTGCCAGACACTTGATGTTGAAGGCATCCTGAATAGAATTCAGGACCAAAATTCCTTTGCATTTATTGATCTATGATTAAGAACTACCTCTGAGATAAGAGGTTGGGAATAAACTATGGAAAGCATGAGATCAGAAGAAGGAAATGTGTAAGTGTAAAATGCTTTAGGGAAAACAAACAAAGGCAAGCCGAAATAGAATAAAGAGAAGATTTCCTTCTTTTTCTTCAGTATTCGCATTTTTATATATTGGTTTTCTGTTTCTGTTTAATTCTGTTCAGAGTTCATACGTCATAGTTCAGGTATATTGTTGTATGAATAGATACACATATCCATAGCTATTTTTGCATTTTCTCCTCATTTTTGTGAGGTTTGGAAAGGTTTTCAGTTTCACAAAAGCCAGGAGGTTTATTCCTTATTCTCTGTAGTATCTGTAGTTAACTCCTTCTGCAGGTAAAGTAACCCCGTGTTTATAGGTGTAGAAGATGATGCTTACATGTAACTGAAGATACTTGGCTTTGCAGTGCCTGTAACCTCACCTGCCTTGTTTCTGTCTGCACTTGAGTTGTGTTACCTGACCAGAGTCATCCACCCACGTTAACATGAGTGATACTCTGGGGTCTGTAGCACCAGATGAGATTTCCTCAGATGAAGGCATTAATGTGAAACAAAATGGAAAGCAAAGCAATCCCTTTCTCACAGAAGAGTCTCGTTTTTAGTCTTGTTTTTAGCTGTCACCATAGTTCTCAAGGAATAATTTATTCTTAAAACTTGCAATAAGTGTATTGCATTGACAGGCTTTTATGTAGATAGGCACTTTCAGTGTATAGAACAATAAATACTATAATTTCTGTTCTTGTAGTAAGTAGAGTTTTTAAATCCTAATTTATATTAGCTTGTTTTAATACCAACTGCAGAGATTTCTGGTATTAAACACCAGCTTTGTAGGTCCTAAAGCATAGCTGTACATATCGATATTCCAAGAAATCATTTTAATTTCGTTTTCTGAAGAAACTTCAGTAAATAGAATTTTTTTTTTTTTTTGTCTGTGAGTGCAACAGAAGGGATATTCAGTGGTTACCATGCAGACCTTTGGGGTTTAGTGTGTCTGACAGCTGAATATTAAAATACAGCCATAGCACACATACAAATCTTCCTTGCTGTGAAGGCAGCCTGATTAGGTAGAACACTTCTGTGCCTCCCTCCTTACCAGAGCATTCCCTGACTTTACTTGGAACTTGATTTACACCTCTTGTTCATACTCTGCTTCTTCAAATAGGAATGGACAGTGCTGGTGTGAGCACTGAGTGAGAAATACCCCAGTGGCAATACACTCACATCACAGGGTGAAGGAAGGACTTAGTGTCCATGTTGTTGTTTGATACAGAGGGTTGAAGAGAACAAAATGGAAAACTCATCAGGGAAATTATTTCTTTTCAATCTTGCAAATGCCTTTTTGACAAATAACAAGTATCTTAAAACTGGTCTTTGAAAGATGCAATACCTGAAGCAAGGTATCAGTTCTTTATAATCTTTCAGAATTCAGTTCTGTAATAATTTAACTTTGATTAATTAGTGTTCTTTATTTTTTCACTTCAAAAATTTTGGCCATACAGCAGAACAGTTAAGATTTCTAATCTAAAAGGGAAAAAACAAGCTTTCATTATTGCTGTTATTTATGCACCAAAAAAATAGCTGCATGTTCTTCGTGCAGTCATGTTTGTAGCATAGAGGGAACTAAAAGTGCATCTGCCAGACTAAAGTTCTTTAAAATGTTGATTTAAACAAACCCAAACGAATAAAAGACCAACTCACAAACAAAGTAGTATCTCAGGTATGAATAATTTTTTTATTAATTGGCACTTTAGCAAGAACCTAAAATATGTGTGTGAATTTTTACTGGTGAATTTTCTGTTTCCCTGGAATGTTTTCCATAAACTTTTATGCTCTTTGGGAGAGTCTTCTGTAACATTTTGTTTGTTTTACAGATTAACTTCTTTGACTTCCATATATAACCTCTGTTGTACCTGTTTCCTTGAATAAATGAGAGGTGTACACCATGCATGAGTCCTCGCTTTGTTGTTGCTAACACTCATGTCAGATATTTAAATTTTGTGCTTCTGGCTTTCGAAACATCCAGATGTAGCTCTGGGGAGAACCAGCCAGCCCGTGTTGTGTGGCAGCTGTTGCCCTGTGTTTTGGTTCATTGTCCTGCTAAGCTTTTGCTTTGCCAAAGCATTTAAAACTTGTGCTTTGACTGTTAGCAGTGTTGCTTCAGTAGAAACAAAAACTGGTCAATATCTAACGTGATCTGTATGGATAAACCTTTCCATGTCACTGGCAGGCATTGGAAAGCTTGCTGCAGCCAGTTGGCTCCAGCTGCAGGTAGCACTGCAGGGTTAGGGCTCGTTGTCTTGTGACCAGTTCATCCAATACGTGTTCAAAGCCCTCACTCAGTTCTGAAATAGTTGAAGAGCTTGTGAAAAATCAGAGCAAATGCAGAACATTCTGAGGAATGGACAGGCACTGGTGTAAAGGACAGGCATTCAATGATGGGAATCTTAGGGCTGATCTTGAATTTCATTACACACACCTGAAAATACTTTTTGTTAAATTCTGTATATATTTGAGAAATGTAGGTAAATTATTAATCCTTATCTCAAATAGCAGCAGATATTGCAATTAATGCAGTGATGTTCTGACTGTCAGTAGCTCCTGGATAGGTGATTAATTTTTTCCCCTCTTCTGTTGCTTTTCATACCGTATTTCCAGGGTGCTTGTTACCACTGTTTGGAGTGTTGTAAAGCCAAAAGTACAACCAAAGTTAACAGCAGCAACCATCTTGTTTCCTTTCACTTTGAAATACTTAAAATAAGACATTTTAAAATGCTTTTAAATATTGATTCTGAAGACTTCCTTAAATGAGGCAGAAAGTACCAAACTAATTTTCATTGTAGCTTTTTCAAGGTAAATGCTGCCTAAACAACAGACTCATGTTTCAGATGTTTTTCCTAAACTGTCTGAATGTTTTGAAGCTTTTGTAAGAAGCCACACAAAATTGAAACTGATAATTAATTAATTAAAACTCAGTGTAACTCACAAATTAACTCAGTGTTAATTTGATGCACTTTAAAATTGAGATTTTGAGTTAAATCAGTTGCCTGAAATGTTTAAGCTCTAAGGAGCTTGTAATTTTGGGGGGTTTGTGTGTAATTAGAACTGAGTACAAACATACTTGAACTTCTGTAGTTGTTACCTTAAAGACTGTCCCTCAGATCAGTTTTGGGGCATTGTTCCCCTCCCTTCACTGTGCACTGCTCGTTGTTGTACTTGTGTTTTTAGAGCTGTAGTTTTCAGCCATTCTGATCGGTTTATCCTTGCATGTTCACTGTCCTGGTTGCAGCATGAAGCGTGCCAGTTCTCTGAATGTTCTTAACATGGGTGGCAAGGCTACTGAAGATCATTTTCAAGTAAGAAGCCCTACAATACTCTTACGAAAATAAATATTGTTAGTAGGGTTTGGGATAAAAAGAGTGTGATAAATAATAAACCAACAAACTTATAGTGATTGTAAGATCCCACTTCAGTAAGGTGTTTGAAGCGTGTGCTTAAGGCATCATACTGTGACACTTTCGTGAATTATGATTAATTTTAAGAAAGGGTTCAAGTCCAGCCAGTAAAGAGCATTGCCTTTAACGATACCAAGCAGTCTCTGGCTTTGGGCTTCTATGAGAGTGGATATAAAACTTACGGAATATTACGTTCTTGTAAAAGCAACTTAAAAAAGCAAGAACCGTTAAAGCCCAGTTGAGTATTGTTTTACTTCAGCCCCTTTATTGCAAAGAGCCCTATGATTGTAATTGCTGTACATGACCAGGTTCTTTTAAACACTTCAGTTGTTTCTGAGGTGGCACAGGAGCAGTCTCAAAAGTTTGTCTGATCTGTGTTATGCTTCTGCTAATATAAAAACTTATTTTGCTTAACTGTTCATGGTGTGCCCAAGTGCTACTCCTCATTGCCTGTTTTTACCTAACAATTCACTGTTTAAATTGTCAAATGAGTGAGCAATGTTCTTCTAAACACTGCTGTGTGTTTTACTAACACAGTAACTGCTACTAATGTAAGGAAGATAAAACTGCTTCTGTACTAACAAAACTGTAGGTGAGGGTCTTCATCACAGTGTGTCCTGAAGTAGCAGGAAAGCCCCAACTGTGGCTCCCTTTGTACTCCCCAGGGGTGTAAAGGGGTGTAACTGGATGATCTCTAACAAATGTGCTGCAGAGTTCTCTGTGGTTGGAAGTGCAAGCAAAACTTGCTCAGGGTGAGCTTCAGCCAAAACAACTCCAGGGTAAAGCACAATTCTCTGCAGCAACAGGGCCAGGGTGTCAGAGAGCCATGTCCTAGGAGCCCCTGACTGGATGGATCCCTAGTGTGAGTTTAATTGGTGGGACTTCCAGTAGAGGGGGTTTTTGTTGGTGTGTACAATGCATTGTAAAATTGGTTCTCACGTCTTGTGAACTTTTGTAGTTCCTCCACTAGAGACACCCATGGCAATTCCCATAAATGGGCTCTTGCATTTCTGGGAAGGCTTAGGCTGGATTGTAAGGGTGTGTGTACTTTACAGTATTGCTAGTTAAAAACTGGGGAGAAAGGCGTTTATTGGACTCCGGGAAGCATCCCTCTATCCAGCACGAACAGTTCTCAATAGTTCCTTATGTTTGTTCCTGTTTGTTAAAACTAGTACTTCTGTTTGTTTGCTTGAACTATCTGGACATCTGCTTAATTTCTTTGTTTTTTTCCCCTTCACACAGGAACGAAATAATTGTCTGACAGACTCGCGAGCTCTGAGTGCCAGTCATTCTGATTTGGCGCATTGAGGTTTGGGACAGAAGCTAGCTAATATTCCTGTGTGAATAAAGAAGCACTGAGACCTTCAAAGCTTTGGTTCCTCATCCTTGTGTATAGGAACACCTAGTTTGTAGATGTTGTTGGTTTTTTTCCAATGGACTGCTGTTTTTACTTTTTAAATAGGGACAGTTTTAAACACAGCATTAGTGTGTGTTTTCTTCTAAAGGAAAACTATAGATATATATTGCTCATTGCACTGCTCCCATTCATGCTACTTACATAAATTTCTTTAATAGATCCAACTATTACAGCAGCCAAAAAATAAAAAGTAAAAATACAAACACATTCAAAATGAACCAAAATGCAACGGTGTTGGAAAATGCAAGCAAAATTAAAGGTGTGGCAGTAAATACAGTGCTGGAATGAGAAAGGGATAAATTTATGTGCATTACTGTAGAAATTCTAGTTGAACATTCTGTAGTGGTGGGGTTTGCCCTTGCCCCACTGATTCTTGTAATGGTAGAAGCCTTGGCTGGCAAAACAGCACTTAGACACAACTGACTAAACCACTAGACTGAGCTATTAAATCTTACAGAAGTAACGGCTGGGGTAAGTTACATTTAGATAGAATGAATAGCAACACCTGTGACCATAACTTTTGATAATGTAAGTCTTAGGGCACAATAATCAAAGGATATAGGATGGTTTGTATACATCAGGAGAAATGGAAAAACACCTTTACCTTTTGTGGTTGAAGAATACTCAAGTTTTGGACTGCAACTGTCCCAGAGCAGCTGCTGCTGCTCTCAGGGAACCATCGAGCCTCAGGTTGACTTTCTTGCTTGTCCACTGGAATTCAGAATCCCATTCTCAGTTTGCTGAAAGTGCCCAACGTTTCCTTATACTGATCCCAGATCCTGCCTTTCTCCATACCAGCTGGTGACAGCAGAAGGAGGCACCTGCACGCCGGGATGTCACAGTGCGGAGCAGCTGCTCTGCAAGGACCACTCAGTGCTAAGGGCCCTCGTGGGAGCACTCGATGGCTCTAAGTGGCAAGTGACCCGTGTGACCACATATCCCTGCTCAATTCACGTAGGGTAATATATATATGCTGTCTGTATACAGGACTGCTGCTGGAACTAAGTATGTATGTTTTAAGGATTTTATAGACATTAGGATTTCCTTTTGCTTTTCTGTAAAGCTTGTAATTTTGTTCATCTTTTGTAAAAATTCTTACTTGTGTGAAGTTGGATGAGAAAGTAAAAAAACCCAAGCGGTGTGTGTACAAATGTATTTGTGGCCATAGTTGTGAGCTGAAAAATGTCAAACAAAATTAACTTTGGGAAAAGCTGGAAAATTCATTCAAGGTCGGCACCAGCTGAAGGAGGTAAAATATAGGAACATATGCAGGTTTTAGTATTTGAACAGGCTGTGAAAGTCATTAGAATTAGTACTTAGTAGGAGTATTTGACTGGGTTTGCACCTGGTTTAAAGTTGGTTACAGTAACTGATGCAAAAGTTGTCTGTGTAATGCACTTAACAATGTTTACCAGGAGGTACCCTGTGAGCATCTCTGCAGAGGAAGCTGTGCGTGGTGCACCTGCTTTAGAGACAGTTAGGAATGGTGAGAGACGATGCTGCTAATAATTGTGTAGAGGTTTTAGCACCTAGTGCAATTCATTAATGAACTCGAGCAGGAACAGGTTATTGCTCGGTTAGCTTAACAATAGATACTCATATAATGTTGACTCTTGAGTTCTAATCTTTCTATTAAGAGCTTTTTCTATTAAAAAAATACGTAATATATATACTTCTTTCTTCCCCCCTAAAGTAAAACGTGTTGTACACCCCCACTGGCGAATTGGGCTCTCTGCACAAAGGCCGACTGAGCCGTGTCAGGCTGCCAGCGGTGCCCATGTGCAGCCCCTGCTCCGGCCGGAGCCGCTCTCTGCGGACGCCCCGAGCAGTCCCTGTCCCACACCAGCTGCTCCTGCTGTCGGAGCAGCTCCGCGGGCCCCAGCCCACCTGGAGTCTGGCTTCCAGAAAAACCCACAGAACTGTTCAGAACTGGTTCGGTAGTAAGGAATTACTTAAATGGAAGGATGTGTTTCCCATATTCATCTTCCAACTTTGAAGGAAAATGATTTTTTGCAACCTTTCAAAGAAACCCCAACCCTGTGTAAATAAGCAGTAAATTACCTAACCATGCCAAATGAGTGTACAGTATGTTTCAAAGTGCAAGACTGTGGTATGTTGATAGTGATAGGGAGAGAATTTTTTTGGTCAGGATCTTGCTGGTGGTGGCGTTACTAATACCGTGCTTTTAAATGTTTTAATTTTTTATATAGTATTTTAAAGCATGATGGAAGGTTAAGTTGTTGAGCTAATGCTTATTAAACAATTCTTATATTTAAAAAGTTCTTTTTTTTTTCTGAGGAGAAACAAATTTCAAGACTTCTTTAATCCATAAATCCCTGAGAATAGTAGCAAAGTCCTTACTGCTAGGAGCCAGTGAGCTGTTAGCAGTTTGAGAACTTGTAAAAAACAAAAACCAAATTAAAGTCAACATTCCCTGTATTTGAATCATGGCTGAGTTACTGTCAGGACATGGTCAGTGTACATTTATATTTCAGATGGGCTTCTCAGTTCACTTTTCCACAAGATCTTCTTTTTGGGTTTCCTCTTGTAGGGTTCCAGTTGTAGCAAAGAGTCTGCATGAGGAATACATCCAGAATATCCAGTTGTATAATTCTGGGATGTCTTCAACACCAAACTAAATCAGGAGTTCTGATGAAACAGAAAACTGGAAAAGACCTTCAAAATTGACAGACATCTTGTTAGGAAAACACCAGCCTTGGTAGTGAGGTTGTGATTTTAATCTGGCATTTTTGTCCTTGACTAAAGTTTTAAGGGTGAACTTGAATAAAAATATAACAAGGACTCCAGGTTAGGCCTCAGATTCTCCTGCAAGCAGTGGTGAGTCTGGGTGTACAGCAGGATGTGGGATGAACCGTACATGGAATTGTTACTGATAGAAACGTGCCTGTTGCCCTTCTGTCTCTGGCTGTGTGCTATATTGGCAATATTTGGTCTTGAGTTTAGCTCTTACTAAATAGCCTTGTAAAATGTAATTGTTTCATTATTTACTCCTCTTCTAGAGGAGTAGCTGACCAACTGGTGTGGTGTGTCTGCTCCTACACAATGCAAAAAGAGTCAGTTATCTAGTTTGTACCTTTTCTTATAATAAATAACACCCTCATCTCCCAGGCACTCCTGAATGATAGTAAATTAAAATGGTTTTAAGCTTGAGAAGTATTTGTACTTAAATTGTACCATTTGAATCCAGAGATTTTCCAAATGGTGTGGTTCTCTTGTAAATATCTAGTAAAAGGGGTATGCAGTGCTGCACTGACAGTGTGTTTACAGTAGTTGATAAGTTTTAAGTTACTTTGGTTTTCGTTATGCAGAAACGTTTTGGTTTTGGTTTCGTTCGTGTTGTGTCTGAAGGCTGCTAAGAGAATGACATTTTTGGTCATGTGAGTCTGTACTGAGACAATAAATGTTAACAGACGTGATGCTGAGAAGTTTAGTTTCATTGTCATCGATTTATGGAAGTACTTGGGGGGGGAATTGTAAATATTTAGAACTGAGGAAAATCTCAGACATCAACATTGGATTGTTTTTTTCCCCTGAAACCATTCACCATCGTGCCAGTACACTGAGTAATTAAGGTCGGTAGTTAAAAAAAAAAGCCTGAAACAACAAAGCAAGAAGCCAAATGGAGTGTGGGGGTCTGGTAGAGGTCAGAAGGCCCAAGCTGGAAGGGCAGTTATGCTCACAGTGAAGTTGCAAAACTTCCTTGGTTACAGCGGCTTGTAAATGAGAAATATTTAGGGAACCACAGTTGGAAGTTCATTTAATGCTCCAGCTCCATCAAACACATTGAAGCTGCTCTTACACTGTGCTGGAACATCCAATGGAGAGAGATTAAAATGTGGATACAGCATGGAACAAGCACAGTGAAGTATTTTTAACACCAGATGTATCCTTGGGCTCCCTGTATTTACACTCTCATCCCAATTCATGCATGGAAAGCTACTCAGTCTTTAGTTTTAAGCTATGTACTAGAAGCATTTTACTCCAGTGGTGGTGGGTTACAGGATCACTCAGCCAGGTCAGTTCCATGCAATCAGGAATGGTATTTTCTGTTTTCTAGGCCTTGGTTTAAAAAACAAACCCAAAACCCAACAGCAAAACCAGGAAACCATTTGTAATATCAGCATTTCCTTGAGGAGAACGCACAGCACACCCCCACACACAGCCCCTGATGCATGATTTCAATGTTTGATTAAAAAAAAAAAAACAATGAAAAACCCTTCCAAGATTGGCCTTCAGATGCTGCATTTCATTTCCGTGAGTAGTAGTTGCTCCTCACAGTTATGTTTGAAATCCCATTGAGAGTTCACCTGTCTTACCCCATAAAACTGCAGAAAATAAACTTCCACAAATGTTACCTGTAACAGTAGCAAATCACTGTGATTTGAGCAAGAAACTTTTAATGAAATTGTTCAGCATGTGTTACTACATCTGTTGTTAGTAGGTCAGTTGTTTAAATTCTTTACTAAGTACAAATGAATTTGGTTCTCCTTTTCAAAGCAACAATCCCAGAATCCTGTTTTGAGCTTTCTGCTGAAAAAGGCCTCTTCAAATCCATCACAGATTTGTTGTTTAATTTGAAATGTTTGAAGTTTCTCAAGTGTCATTTAACATTTCTTTTCAAAGTATAGAAAAATATTTAAGTAGTCTTGCAGGATAAAGACTTAATGCATTCTAGACTGTAAATCTTCTTTGTAAAAACTACTCCAATATTTTTTCTTGTATAGATAAAAATCTCAGTTGTGAAACCCAAAGATGAATAAAGCCGTATAAAGGGAAGGTTCTTAAATTGCATTTATTAAAACTTAAGCACGTTTCAACACTTTGGACACAAGGCTTCAAAAGACAGGTGCTGTGTTGGGTTCCCTTGAGGGTTTGCAGCCCCAAAGCTGCACCTGGGTCAGATGGACATTCTGGGCTGCTGCCTGGGGGCGGGACTGAGGGACAGGGCAGGAACTGGAGTGACTGTTGGCTGTGAGCCTCAGTGGGGCTCAGCTGGGTTTGAGGTTACAGGGTTTGTGTGTGCTGATGAGCCAGGAGACAAACCGCAATGTGTGACTCAGCTGGAGAGAGAAATAACCAACAAACCAACAGGGGCAATGACAGAACACTTGAGCAGGTAATATGTTACTTCTGTTTGTTGGTAAAAGTGTTTTTCACCAGGTAAACTGGAACTTTGATTACAGACTCATCTGTGACTTTTAACACTTCAGGGCCATTCCTGCAAGGAGCCAAGTTGCAAAAAAAGGGTGATCAAAATATTACAGACTGAGCCTTCAGATGTTTCACACTGTTCTGAACATGGCTCCCAGCAAGGCAAACTCCTGGGGCTGGAGGCCAGGATTTGATGAGGCTCTTCCATAAATGAATATCCAGGTAGGGGTTGATGAATTTTATTAATCAGCTACATCTCTCTCTGGGTTTTTTTCCCAATCAACACGATAGGATGAACGTTATCTTTGTGCAGTTCCAGCCCAGATACACAAGCCAGGAACAGAAGAGGAGAACTGGAGTGTTACCTGTGCTGCATTAGTTGATCTTTACTGAAGTTGTTGGGAAGGAGGCACGGAAGGTAAGGGTTTGAAGAAGGCGATGGCCGTGCCTCTGAGCTGTGGCACTCTCACTTTTTCCTTAGAGTACATAACGGCTTCTAAGCTTCATGGTTGGATTTTAGTAAAGAAGGCTGTGCAGTCATTTCCAAATACAGAGAACTAAGACATCTTAGAAAAATGATTTAGACACAACTTGTGCTATTTGCACAAGGTCCCCTGAGACATTGGAAGGGCTTGCAGAAGGCGCTGAAAGCTACTCATCCTTTCTGCTTGCTTACAGTCCCCTTCCTTGAGCTTCAGGCTGTTCCCGTTCTTCTCTGGAACTTCCAGAGGCAGTCACACAGGGTCTCTTGCCTTGAGTCATACTCGGCTGTCCCTTGAGAAACCTTCTGCCATAGTTCCAGCTGAGGCAATGTACAGCCAGCCAAAACTCCCTTTCTGCTACCCAGCTGCACGGTTCCACATGAATAGATGGATGAATGTCCTGAAGCAGCATGACTGGGGACAGGCAGGGGAGGCAGCTGTGTCACAAACACAGGGTTCTGTGGCCAAAGGACAGACCTGGGCAATGGAACTCCACAGAAACACATGGAGTCCTTGTCTGGGCCAGCTGGGGAGGCAGCAGAAGGAGGGGAAACTTGAAAGCTTGATGAGTGTGTGATACAAGTGAGCATCACTCACTGAAGAGAGCAGGCACCCACAGAACGAGGCCTTTGGATAGTAACTGCACCTGGCTTGCTTCCACACCAAAGAGAGTGGTGGAAAAATTCAGCCATAGGAAAAGTGGATGTCATGGCAGTGCTCTGAGGACAGCAGAAACATGTAGCAAGTGGTGCAAAGACGGGAAGAAAACCCATGTGAAGCTCTAACTAAACAACAAAAATCACCTGAGAAGTGCAATAGCATCTGAATGGATGAAAACAGCTGCAGGTGCCCCTCAGGGTCACGGCTGAGCTGAGAGCCCAGCAGCAGGGACACAGGACATGAGAGGCAGCATGAATGATGCTGATCCAGCAAAACTCAGAGCGGGGCAGAGCATCAGGAAGAACACAGAGATAGACCTTGCCCTGAGGTTACACAGCTTCAGCACTGGGCAAACAGAACAAAGGCATGGGGGATGTGGTTTGCTGTCTTTCAAATGAAAGAGGCTAAATAGGCCTTTTGCTGTGAAGGGAAGGGACTGGAAAGCAGGAAAAGAGTGGAAATGAACCATTAAAAATTTTTTTAAGAGTGCTATGAAGCCAGATATACCCATCGAGTACAAAGGCAGTATAATTTTAATTCTTACAGTAAGATGTTAAAATCAAGTACCTGTATGGTATTACTTTTTAAAAAATTTTAATAACAAATGGTTTTTAAATAGGACAGCTGCTTTGTGACAAAGAATAGCTGTCCTTAATTGGCAGCATGAGACCCAGAACCACCAGCAGGCAACATCAGCTGGCTGAATTTTGAGTCATGTTGGGTCTGGAAACAGAGGGTACAAAACTCTAGTAAATGCTGTTTCTAGATGAGCATGCTATTAAAATAAAATTAGACATCAGGTCTCCCCCATCATGGGGATTGCTACATTCCACTCCATGGTGCAGCTTCCACCTGCCCACAGCTTCAGTCTCCTTCAGAACCTTCAGGACACTGATCTCACAAGGAAAAGCTGAATATCCAAGTGTAAAAAGATGTTCTTTCACAATGTAGACAAGGATAAATGTACTTATACCATTGTTCATATACTTCACCATCCATTTCTCTCACCTAGGAAGAAGTGCATTGTACCAGTAATTCTTCCTGAAGCAGAATTCTGATACATTTTTGGAGCAAGACGCTTTACTGTGCAAAAGAGTTACCTTATTCCTTTTACACCTTCCAGCTGTACTGTATAGTAGCAAAAGGAGGGAGGGAGATGAGGAGCAAAAACTACGCTTAAAGTCCTCATGCTTGCAGCGCAGTGAGGTGCTGCTCCAGGTGAGTGTCCAGGCGGGGATACCCGGCTGACCATCAGTCTCATCAGCAGCTGATTGGACCAGGTTAATCCAAGGGCTGGGGTGACTCTCTTACCCACTACCCTAAAAGGAAAGTATTACACATTTCTGCATGCATGGATTTCACAATAAATACCTTCTGTTGTAACAAAACTGCACTAGAAGACATCATTTACCATTTCTCTAACATATATTGAAAACTAAAGGTTTTTGAAGACAGAGGTGACAGGGTTTACTCACAAAACTTAGGTTCTCCTCATGGCAAGGAAACAGCTGGAGGAGAAGTGCTCCTATATAGAACAACGGTTATTCTTTCAACTACAGCCATGGGAAATACCTACCTCTGTCTGGACAGGCCCCTCTTGCAACAGGAAAACCACAAGAGAAAAACAGTTGAACTTTTAATATTTGAAGTGTGTATCTGTTGCCCTTGGATTCCATTTGCAGGTATATTTAGAAATGCTGGGTAAATAGAACACTATGTATGTATGATTTTTAACCCAAGGTTTAAAACATTTTTTTTTCCTGGAAAAAGTGCAATTTCTCAGTAAAAGGACTACAAGATAACCGGGCAAAAAATAATAATTGGACCTTATCTTTGTTCTGTGTCAGTTTCAGAATCTGAAGGATGCAGTGAACTTCTCACAAACACCCATTTATGTAGCACCCAGCTTATGCAGTAAATCAAGGTTATAGTTAGGATTCAAACAACAAATACAATAAATCCTGTTAATACCTTGGTGTCAGAAGATACTATTTTGGGTTTTTTCTTAGCTCACTAACAAAGCCAACTGCTAAGGTTTGGTTGCTACATTTTTTAAGCAGACAGAAGGTGCACTCGGTTGTATCAGAGACGAGATGCAAAAATACACTTGTGTAAGCAGGTACTCAAGCCATTAACGCCAGGGAAATTTTCCTGCTAACTTGTGATTAGAGATTACGATGTAAGTGTATATGACAGTTTCTTCCCCTTCACAGCACAAGTTAGTGCTGATCTCCAGCCAATCCAGCATTGCTGGGTAAATGCCCCCCTGCTCCTCACATGATCTCACATCTTACACTGGAGTGACAAGGAACAGAGTGGCTCAGTGCTGCTGTGTCTGACACTGTCACACTCTGTGTGGGTGACTCACCTACAACTGCACTGAGCAGCTTCCGATTCACTCACTGCATCCGTCACCTGAAGCACAAAAACAAGGTTTGCAGCTGGCCTGGGGCTGTGTGTTCGTATTTAGCAAGCAGGAGGGCAGGAAAGGGAACCAAGGTGAGAAAATCCAGGTTATCGGATCATATATTAAGCCAAGTCAGAAAGCATTTATTATTTCAAGGCAAACTAAAAGGGAGTTGTAAACTACAAGGTGAGTTTACAGTGTTAGAACTATTTAGCAAGCTGCATCTTACATGAATTACACTACTTCTAGATGCTTAATTTGTTGAAAAAAAGAAAGAAGAAAACAAACAACACACCCACATACACAAAACTGTTCCAAAGTACAAAAGCCCACATCTCCCAAAAGTGCCCTGTTCTCAGTGATTTCACTACCTTTCAAGTTTCTAATGGCCTGCCTGCACATTTACTTACCCCTTCCCAAGGCCACATTCCGAGTGTGAATGCTTCACCTCGGGCACTCATATGCTCCTTCAATTTGTGAGTGGACTAAGAGCAGTGTCTTGCCTTGTTTTCTTAAAGAATACTCTTTTTGACCAGTATCCTGGCCTTGTTTTGGTCCAGCTCAAGTCAGTGCATGCACTTTAGTGCTTCAGTAATCTCAGCAGTTACACAAAAATGCTGAGCTCCACAGAAATGCAGCAAAGTCCCTGGTGCTTCACTGTCTCCTGGAATATAACTGCCTGCAGAGTTCCCAGAGCAATCCTGCTGGCAATGGCATTTGAAGCCAGTGATAAGAAAGAACTCTGTTATTTATTTTGGTTTGATGCTCTGTGCAGCTGCTATACATACCTATTTTTCTTAGCTTTAGTGGATGACTTTTGAGAACATTAACAGTCTATAAAAGCTTAAATAATAAACTTTGAGTAGTTAACATTTACTAAAGTACAGCAGTTGAAGGAAGCTTCAGTTTGCATCAGTCACCAATAGTCAGCTGACAGTGGTAAATACACCACCATGAAATCTGCATTTACACAGATTGCACCATCACCCTCCAGTCATTTATTAAACAGTCCCTACAGAATAAGAAGCAATTTGATTTCATACCTGATTAATGCACATGATGGGAGTCCTGAACCTAGTGCTCAAGCTGTGAAGCTGTGCTCCAAAGGTCTGCAAATACCGAGCTTTCAGAGCAGACTCGGAAGGGCCGAACTCGCAGCGGAACAGGGCGGCGATGGAGTCGATGACCACAAGCCGCACCATGCCCCGAGCCAGCAGCAGGGACAGCCTCCTGGTGATGCACTGCTGGAAGGTGTCCTGCCACACACACACAGCCACAGTGACACAGGGCCAAGAACCCTGCTGGGACATCCAGACAGTGAACTACAGCAATCACCACTGCAGCACGAGCTCAAGGAGATTCTAGTCGTGAAGGCAGCTCGTGGATCTCTAAGTCTCACCAGTTACCCCATGTGGTGGTTTTACTGGGGAGAAAACTGAAGAGACCAAACTGCAACCTGCATTTACCTCCAGCTCTGACGTCACTGATACTTCAAAATCTCAAGGGTATAATAGTACAATGCTAAACTGTTCTTGTTCTCGTAGAGTAACAGAATGCTAACGGGTTGGAATGGACCTTAAAGATCCAGTCCCAACCCCCTGCCATGGGCAGGGACACCTCCCACCAGATCAGGTTGCTCAAGTTACATCCAGCGTGGTGTTGAACAGTGCCAGCGATGGAACAGCCACAGTTTCTCTGAGCAACCTGTTCCAGTATCTCACCACCCTCACAGTAAAGAATTTCTTCCTAATAAATCTAAATTTCCCCTTTTTCAATTTGTATCCTTGCCCTATCTACAGTTCCCGACAGAGTCCCTCTCCAGCTTCCCTGTAGCCCCCGAGACACTGGAAGGCTCCTGTGAGGTCCCAACACAACCTCCTCTTCTCCAGGCTGAACAGCCCCAACTTTCTCAGCCTGCCTGGGGAAGGAGCGGTTCTCACTGAAACAGTCAGGACACGAGACTATCATTAAATATTCCAAACAAGTTACAGACTGGGCTGCTCTTCCACTAACAACCCATTAACAGTAAAATACTGCCTCAAATCCATATTGATCAAGAGTCTTAGAACTATTCTTTGAGCTACAACTTACCAGGTCTGCTGCCTGCTCAACAAAAATACTGTTTCCAAATCTGATCTTCTGGATGATTTCAGCTGGAACATCTGGACGCAGCTTATGCTGCTGATCTATGAGCTGCTGCAAACGTTTGCTTGGGAACACATCTTCTGTGCAAATGTAGACAGCTCCTGCAGCCAAGGAAACCCGTGGTTACAACAGGGCTTACACACGCAGTTTTCTTAGCACACAAATTGTATCAGACGTTCTGCATTCAAAAGCTACACATACAGACCTGGAAATTCATGTTTGTTTGGTTTTGGGTTTTTTTGCAACCATGTTGAATCAGTGATGAACAAAAACCCCACTCCTGTGATATTCCTGCAGTAGCCTTGTCCTTTTCTCCGTGTCAGATGGGACAACTGGATTTTGTACTCTCCACTGGGTGACACTCCCTGTGCACAGCTGTGGAACACCTGCCCACCTACCCTTGGGGATCAGAAGTATCACAGTTTATCCAACCCACAAACAGAGTGACACTGCACAGTCGGCCTGGTTCGGTCAGAAATCCAAAACACAGCACCATGAAAAATACTAACTATGCCAGCCAAAGCCAGTGCTAGTATTTTGATTCATATCACTCAGTGTTTTCAAGCTTCTTGGTTTTAAATTTACATATGGAAGGGTACTGATCACCACGATTTCTAAGCCAGTTTTAAGAGAATCATTCATCCAACTTCTTTCCAACTAACTCTTCCTGAAAATGGTCATTAGATAAAAAACATTATACTTCAGTGACATTACTGTGAGTAGATTCTCACTGTGGTTTTTGGTTAACAAGTAAGCGTTACTGCAGAGAAAATTAACCATACACATCAGAGATGCTGGGAAAAGAAAGCACAAATACAAGCAGTACTTTCTTTATTAAAACTGTGTTTTTGCTATTGCAGAACTGACCAGAATTACCAGCTAAGACATACAGGACTACATCTAAGGATTGAACCCCCTCACTGAAGTGGTTGAGGCTGCTAACACGGCTTGGCAGATGTTGTGTTTGGCAATATGAGACACCCTGAGCATTTCCATCCCAATGATCCATCCCAGAGTTAGCTCTCCAGGGAGTGGAGAGTCCCATTTCCAGATGCAACTTCAAAATCCTCTACACACTCCACTGAAAAAAATACGAAACTATATCCAAGTGAAAATGGAAATATCTCAGGACTCAATCAAGTAAAAATCAATGGTTATTCTACTAGTAAAAATATTTTGCTGATGGACACCTATATAAGACAGGGTATTGAATCCTGAAAATCGTCTATATGAGACAAAGAGGAGTCTAAGCCCAATTTATTTTAGGACTGAAACTGCATCTTCATTTTAGCTCTCCCCAACACACTCTAAATTCACCTGTGAACACCCTTCACACCTGTTAGGAAATGCAAAAAAGTGTGCCCTTGACCACTAATTAAAAAAATGGTCTTTGATAGGCAAGAATTAAAGACCTTCCCCAATTATTAACCGATTGGAAAAACACATCAACATTCACAGGAGGTACTGAAATGTTTCTAGAATTTCTACTTCCATTCTACCCAATAACAGGTTCAAATTATACTCTGGTTCCTTTTTTCTTTCCTTGGCCCTGGCAGCCAATAGCATTTATCACTGAAATTTGGTCGCTATTCTTAATTCCCCAACTGCATTATGTATATACTTCTGTAAGAGGCAGCTGAGGGCTGTTTGCAGTTTTCATTTGACACAGAATAAAGACTACAATAAAGCCTCAGTGACCAGAGCAGTCATCATCTGACCATGAATACTGAATCACAGCATACAAAAAACTAAGAATTTGAACCGTGAATTTTTTCTATTCTTATGCCACTTTTCTTCCTAGCACGGGTGGATAGAATTCTGAATTTTGAACTGTGGGCAAAAATGCTGTCTCTGGCAATTGCAATTACTTAAGTCATACACAATACCTGTAGACATAAATGAGCACATAAAGAAATTTCCATCAGCAAAGGATGGGAAAAGAAGAAAAAAAAAAAGAAAATTCCTCCACAGTTACTCAAATCCATTAAGTTTATAGTGACATCAGCAGCTTGTGGAATGCTATCTGAACCTGTATGAAGCTCAGGCAAGGGAAACATAGTAAACTATTAATTAAATTGCTTAATTGTTTAAGGCTTTTTAAATAGCTAATTATCAAACAGTTAATTAGATGAACCTTAATTTTCTCGAGTATTTCCCTAGGTTCATTTCTCCTAATTGGAGTAATTTTCATATCACTTTCCAACTCAACAGTGACAGCAGGCAAGTGAGTACCTTAACTAAGGGGCAGTCCTATCAAAGACTCAGTTCCACAAATTCTAAAAAGCCAGTAAGGCAAGAAAAATTTCAAAATACAATTTTGACATGATGTATACCTAGCACAAACACTCACTGAAACAAGCCAATCACTTAGTAGAACAGTTACACCACAAAACCGAAAATCATCATGGTCCAAATTCAAACCCAAGGAGAGAAACAAAATTAAGTAAACCCACTAAGATACACAGCTCCCTTAAGCCCATGTGGTTTCTGAATTTCATGCTAAAAAACCAGTGCTAGCTTGTGTTGAGACAACAGTTCCTAAAGTAAAACATTTTGGCCTTCTCAGCTACCATTATTATTCAAGCTGACTGCCTTCTGCACAATAGTGCCTAATTCTGAAAGGCAGGGATTTCTGTACCATGCATACTGAGCTCCCACAGAAATCATCTGCTTTCTGAAAACCAGACCTGCCTTAAGCAGGACGTCCCTTGTCCTCTCCTTGGTTTACTTAAAAAGGATAGAATGTCTGTTGCTTCAGATTTCATAGTCACTGATGCAGATTTGGATCGATGCTCCACTGATTAAATAATTCTATTTTGATCCAGAGTTATTGCAACATTCAAGACACTTGAAAACAGAAAACCTGAGAAAATTGCTGGGAAAAAAAATTACGTATGTTCTAAGAGTAACTTACCCAAAGAAAAAGAAATGTAGAATTGTCCCTAAGATCTTCTTTGCTGGTAATTTTAGTACAGTGTATAAGAACAGACAGGTACAAACACAAGGCAGAAGCAGAAGAGTATCAAATAATCACGCAATCTTCTCTGTTACAAACATATATGTAATTGTAGTCCAGCTTCACACTTTTATCTGATAAACAAGTAAATTGAAAAAGAAAAGGTAATCCTACAGCTGTAATGCCTGTAGACAAAAAGGAAGAGCTGGAGAAGCAAAAATGTGGATCTCTGTTCCACTAGTCCAGCAACTTCAAATTCAAAATCCTGATCAATAGATATGCACTATCCTAGTGGCAAAATCGTGACAGCAGTTTTAAAGTTCAAGTTAACACAGTTATTCAGGTAATTCCTTTTAGTGAAAGACTTGCAAAAAAAGAAAAAAAATCTTTCTTAAGAAGAGTTCTGCTTCATAGACTACCTCCTGCCCCTGTTTAGTTTTGTAGGGCTAGAAGAGAATGACAAATAACTAAATTCAATATTAAAGACTGATGCCTAGTTATGAGGCAAAACCACTTACTAGTCACAAATCTTTAATGGTGACTTGTCATAACCTAAATAAAAAGAGGAGACCAGTACAGCACAAACAGAAAAGCCCATGGCATTGTGCTAGTTACAGATTGTTAGGAAGCTGCCAACACAACAAGTCCAGAGTCAGAGTAGGAATCACGTTTGAGAAAGAAGTTGAGAGATGCTCTTAAGAATTCAATCAGAGGATCACCTAAGAATCTTTCATCACAGGTCCAACAAAACCCAAACAGAAATCAGCAATTTCCTCAAATCTGTTATTCAGGCCAATAAATGTGCTATGCTGGTTGTTGACCAAAAAAACACCACCAAGAAATCAACCAAACACAAATAAAACCCACTAAAACCCCTCAACTTCAAAAAGGACAAATTTTGATTCCTATGTTCATTCTGTCATGCACCAAACCAGTTTGTTACCAAGAATCAGTAGCAAACATTGTTTTCTCATTCAGAATTCTAATACGGATATTAATTTGTCCCATTATATTCATGTATTACTTATGAATATGGGCATATAAAATAAATTCAGCCAGCACACAAATGAACACAACTGACATTCCTAGAAGAGCAGAAAGATATCCTGGAGGCAAAGGAGGCCTTTGTTTACTTTCAGGATTTCTTTGCTGTCAAAATCCTTGCACTGAGAATTACAAACAAGACTAGCACTAAATTTAATGAAGTAACTGTTTAAAGAAATGTATTTCAACATCACCACTTATGAGAAGGGAAGTTTCAGAGCAGTAAAAAATACAACGCACCATAATTTTACATCAGTAGCAAAGTTTTAGCACTGAGATTAACCTTCCACTGGTAGTGCCAGAGTTCTGTGAGACTTTCTAAGTGTTGCTGTTCTCAAGTTCCCTAAAGGATAAAACGCCTCATAGTTAACCTAAGCTTTAATTGCTATATTTCTCATCAGAGGCTCAACACCAGAGTGCCATTAGGGTGTTGGGCATCTTCTTCTGTACCTCTGTTCCTTGATTTCAACATAAACAGGGAGAAGGGCTGAAGCATGGATAAAATGTATTTGCATTCAAAATACATGCAGCAGTTAGCAGCAACACACAAAGGAACAGAACAAAATATAATTGCTTCTGCTCTGATTAATGACATAATATAATGTAAGCCACGTGCTACTCACAGCCCTTTAAGCAAGATCTTAATTTGTACAGTCCATGATTTTTCCACATGGGTGGATATAGTTCAAGAAATTAGTAAGTTTCCCCACAATGAACCCCTGAGCTGCCAGATAGAACCAGTGCTGTGCGGAAGGAACAGCAAAGTCACAGGCAAAACCCACCTAAGGCAGACTACCAGAATCTCAGAAGTGACACAGGATTCCTCCCTTTCTACAGCAGCATAGAATTGTAAAAAAAAGGAAAATAATTAAGAGCTGGATTAATGTGATAGAAGGGTAAAAAAACCATACGCAAATCAAGGAATAAACCTGTATACTTTGGCAAACCCAGGAAAATCACAGGTACAAAACAGTGTTACCTTTCTTTGATTACATTTCCATCAATTTTACTCTGCAAATCAATACAATTATTGTTATCAAAACAAATAAGCTTTGAAATTTGAAATCCCCAGCTAGGGAATAGATACCATACTCAAGATGTTTGTGGAAAGTTATCTGCTGAGCTGTTCTGCTGAGGTGGTTACCTGAGGAGTCAGTGAGCACTCATAACAGCAACACTCTTCTTGAGTGTGTTTAGTATAACCCAGAGTGCCAGGCAGGCAAACAACAGCCAACAGTAATTTTGAATCAAGTTATGCTGTGCTGCAGGATTTCTCTCTGTTTTCTCTCTGTAAAGACGTGTTCCTCACCAACTGGCTTCCTGCTGAAGTTAGACGTGCAATGAACACATGCACCTGCTTTAAAGATGTTCCTAAGGACAGTATATTCCCCCAAATGGGAGATGAATCCTTATTTACAGTTCAGCACTTACCAGACTCTAGTCCACCATACTGGTAAGGATACTGCACACACAGGCACAGCTGTAAACTAATCTGAGTCTTCCCAGCAGAACTTTCCCCAGCAAGTTCCGTGATTCCCACTAAAGGAATGCCACCTTTTAACAAGTTGTCTAGCACCGAACATCCCAGGCTCAGCTTGTGGTGCTGGGAGGTGAGATGATCTTTATCTTGGTAGAGCTGAAGTGCTGTAGGATTTGGGAGTGTTTTTTAATGATTACAAAGAAGAAAAAAAAAAAGAAAAAAGTAGTTTCATTATTATTTTTCTAACACACAATGATACAAAGTAGATGCTGTATAAGAGGTTTGTAGCTACAAGGGATACTTCCTCTGTTGATGGAAAATTTCCCTAATTCAGGCCGCTCTTCCCCACCTCCCTCTCCCCACCAGACCTACTGCTGAATATCTGCTCAAAGATTGATAATTTACACCGAGTTCTTTCCTCCTCTCAAACTTTTTTTTCCCTTTCTCTGTAAGGTGTCCCTGTGGAAAGTTATACTCTGAGAAAACTTTGACAGCAAGGTTCAAGCACAGCAATGATGGAAATGGAAAGCTACAGCAAGGTATGAAACAGCACAGCAGGCTGTTTCAGGTCAAAGCCTGAAGACACACGCAATCACAAGAAAATAGATTTTAAGTACAGAGCTGTCATTAAGAACTTGTACAGGAGGAGCTATTAGGTCCTGCTTGGTTTGGAATGAGGTGTTTATGATAAATCAGTTTATAGAGCTTCTAATATATCATATAAAGCTTTCAACTAGTCTTAGTCCAAAAGGAAAATAATGAGAGAGAGGAAGAGAGTGTGAAGGAAAAAGGAAATATTTTGTTCCTGTAATTAAATTTTTCAAACCGGAGAATCATTTTCAAGCAGGCTTGATCCTGAAAAATGGCACCCAACCACTTCCACTTACCCCCAGGTGTCAGGGGAGCTGTCCTTAGGATCGTTAAATCACTACAGCATAATTAAAACACTTCCATTCTCACTATAAACCCACATTACCCAGTCACTGAGGAGCCAGAACCATATTTCCTCCCAGTGAGTTATTGTGAGTTTCAGACAGAAGACTTTTTATGCCCTGACTGCATTACCTGTGAGCATGCTGTTCCTCCTCAGCGTGCCAGAGACTGTTTTCAGCAGGCACTGGACATCTGCACTGGAGAGTTTCATCAGTCTCTGCAAGTCTGCTCCAGAGAAGTTTAAAATCTCTTTTACTGATTTTATGTCAGCTGAAATTAAAGGAATTTTTATAAATACTTTTGGCTGGGTTACAGTCTTACACAGAAAAGTTTTCCTACTTTCTAATTCTCATTTACTTGAGGTTTATCTATCCTGCATTCTTGTAAGGTGGGCGGGCAACATTCACTTTGAATGTTCCAACACAGGCTGTAAAATTGTTTGGAACATTATTATTGATGCATGGGCAAAACCAAACACTTCTAATTACTCAAAAAACTTCTTCATTAAATACTTAATTACAGTTCTAAAATGTTAGTGTCCATCTGCACGCTTATACCCAAAAATACGTAATTATGTCAAGGATGTCACTGTGGTGACAGATCTGTTAGTGAGACACTGGCAAATTAAATTACCTTTTTTCAGGGCAGCAATTGTTTTAGGGTTCAAGTCAAACTGGTCCCAATCCATCTCCTGACACAGCACAGAACGAACAGCACATCCCGTAATTATCTGTGATTAAAGAGGCTTTTATCACAGACAAGAAAAAAATAGGCATAAATCAGTGTCAAAAGTTTCCAGGACTTTTTTTCTACTTTTAACAATATATTTGTCAGTTATTTTAGAGAAGTAACAATTGTTCTGGGATTGTTATGTTATTATGAGAATTATTGATTTTATTATTATTTTATCTATTGATCTTGTTTTACTACAGGAGTGTAGCCAGCAGGTTGAGGGAGGTGATCCTCGCCCTCTCCTCAGCCCTAGTGAGGCCACATCTGGAGAGCTGTGTTTAGTTCTGGGCTCCCCAGTACAAGAAAGACAAGGAGCTGCTGGAAAGGGCCCAGGGAAGGCCACAAAGATGATGAGGAGTCTGGAGCATCTCTCTTACGAGAAGACTGTGGGAGCTGGGCCTGTTTAGTCAGGAGAAGACTGAGAGGGGATCTCATCAATGCATATCAGTATCTCAAAGGTGGGTGCCCAGAGGAAGGTGCCAGGCTATTTTCAGTGGTGCCCAGAGACAGGACAAGGAGCAATGGCCATAAAATAAAACACAAGAAGTTTCATGTCAACACAAGGAAGAACTTGATTACACTGAGGTTGGCTGAGCACTGGAACAGCTGCCCAGAGAGGTCATGGAGTCTCCCTCTCTGGAGACATTCCAAACTCACCTGGACTCATTCCTGTGTCACCTTTAGGTGGCCCTGTCTTGGCAGGGGGGCTGGACTGGATGATCTCCAGAGGCCCCTTCCAGCCCTGACTATTCTATAATCCAACCCGCTGGCAGAAGTCTTCTCTGATGGCTGTTTACATATCTCCTATTAAAGAGTTCAACCAATAACCCTGCAGTGAAGAACTACTGGTAATTTTAATTGCCTGTAATTCTGCCTAGTGCTTTTGCTCTGGACTGAAGCTCAAATAAACTGGACAGTCATTTCTACCCTGCCAGTCTTCACACGAGGCTTTAATTTTCAAATAGAAAAAAATCTCACACACGACCAACTTGGGATGACCCAGGATTATTCATGCATTGGATAGTCAAATATACATTTATTAGCTGAAAGCAAAATTAATATAAAATCGTTAAAATCTGTTTCTGTAGCGTCATTGGACAGCTTTTCGCATTATTCTGATAAACTTTATGAAGGATTGCAGCAGACACCCAGGCGTTATATAAGAATATATGACTTTATGAACAATCCATTTTCCAACAAGGGGAGGAGAGGTTGTGATGGGTGCTGATGACAGATTAAATTTAATAGAGGCAGCAGTTACTTTCAAGTGACACCCATTTAAAGCAACATTCTGAGAAGGTTGGGAAGCCGAAACTTACTGAAATCAATCATGATCACGACGACCCTTGACCGAAGGGCTCCAAACCATTGCGCACTCTCCGCTTACAGGAAGCCGCTCCACTGATGAGGTACAGACAGGGGAGAGCGAAACACCGGGAGCGGGTCACGGGGCAGCCAGGGGTGTCCCATGGACCCAGCACCTGCCGGGTGGAGCGGGGCGCGGACAGACAGACAGACAGACAGACGGACAGACGGACACTGGGACACACGGACGGAGAGAGCGCGGCGCCCCCCCAGCGCCCTCACCCGCTCACGAATCCCCCGCCGCCGCCGCAGCCAATCAGCGAGCAGCGCGCCCGCCGCAGGCCAATCAAAACTCCCCGGAGCGACCGCCCCGGCGGGACAGCCAATGGCAGGGCGGCGTTTGCGCGCGGGGGGGGCGCCGCTCTCTCCCCTCCCACGGGCCCGGGCGGGAGCGGCGGGGCCGGGCGCGGTCAGAGCCTCGGCCGGGC
>VYZT01053544.1:28548-63335 GCA_013400735.1 Pomatostomus ruficeps
TCGGGCGGCGACGCGAAGAAGCTGGTGCGCTCCCCCAGCGGGCTGCGCATGGTCCCCGAGCACCGCGCCGCTCGCAGCCCCTTCGGCCTCGACGAGCCGCCCTGGGTGCCCGACAAGGAGGTACCGCCGGGGGCAGGGGCGCCGCGATTCTCTTTCCCCCTTCTCTTTCCCTTTCCCTTCGCTTTTTTATTTCCCTTAGATTAATGGATTAAAGGACTCAAGGATAGGGCTGTCACTCGTTCTTCAGGGTGTGCCGGCCCCGTATCGAAAATTTGCGAGCGATTTGGTGATTAGAAGTGTAGCAAGCTGTGCGGCATAGCCTTAAATGCTTATAGAGGTGGTTCTGAAGGCCGTGTAGGTTTAATACGAATTGCATAAATGATTAAGGCAGTAAGGCTGAGTTAGCCCAGCCCTTCTGGCTCCTGGTGTGAATGTTCGTAGTGTTAAACAATCATTGAACAACTCAGTCTGTTTCAGTCAACTTTGCTTTTCAATACTTATCAAGTAAGTAGCGTGATTGTAGTATTTTTAATTTCATGTAGTGCGAGCTGTTTCTTGCCAGTCCCTGCAGCCAGATGCTCATACAACATAGAATCCATTGTTTATTTATTTCTTGCCAGCGTTCTGTGGTGTGGACACACGCCAGTGCATTTAAATGTGACCGGAATTAAGATTTATTTTAGATGAGCCAATGCGAATTTAAGCCGGGAGTCATCCAACAAAGCCGTTCTTTGGTAGATACAGACGTTGTCGGTCTGTTTTGTATGGGAACACTGAGTCCTCCCTTGGTTAGGAATGAGGAAGAAATTTTTTTCCTCTGCCTGGTATCTCTTGAGGCGGAAAGTTCTGTGTAAAAGTAATAATAATTCTGGAGGGTTCCTCTGCGAGCATAGCTTCTGCAGCTCAGGCCAACCTGTACTGCTGTAAAGGGTGGGAGTCCTAAGTCACTCGCTGGGTTTGTCCAAAACAACCCTTTTTTGGAACGTGAGTATCCAACTCATTCTGAACAAGCGATCTGCTGCGGTATCTTGTGGGAATTCTCTCAAGTTATTCTCTTCCATACATAGACAAACCTCCCAGCCATCAGCAGCAGCTGTTTTCTGTGTCACACGAAGTGCGGGTAAGGTAAATTTCCAGTGGAGTGTCCTTTGAGTATGTCAGGGCTGAGCTGCCCAGGTTCCCACCCAGCTGGCACTGTGTGTGCTCTGGGGTCTGGGTGTGTCGCTTGTGGGGTGTGTGTTTATCTGGGAGCTCCTAGCAAAGCCTGAGCAGTTCTTGTGCAATTGGTTTCCCTCCGTGCTGCTTCTCCTGCCTGGGGGAGTTGCTGCATCCTGTGCACTTACCTGGAAGCCTGATTCCTGACACCATCTTCATCAGGGGATCTCGTTTGTGGAACAGCTCAATTGAAATTAGCTTTCTCCCTGACCTTCCGAAGTGCAGTTTAGCATGTCAGTAGTCTTTGATTATAGCAGACTGGTTTCATTAAGGAAAACAAAGTACCTCTAACTCGATTCTAATATGTACAACCATGTTAATTCAAATAAAGATTGTTTGGGGATTGTGGCAGGATTTATTTAAACTAGTTAGATGTATTTAGAGAATTAACTGCGTATATTTTAGATACATCAGTCTGATGTGTGTTGTTAGTTCGAATTTTATATTACAGTTGTATTGCCGGTATTCATTCTCTTTGAATATTCGACTTTCCCTTGTAGTCTGCTGGTCAATAGGCTGTGGGTGTTGAATTGCGACTGAATGTGCTCAGTGATACTTGCTATTGAGAGGAAGTGTGGTAGAGGCAAGTATTTTAAATGCATTTGTTAATGCAAGGTTAAGAATACGAATTCTTATTTTGTTGCCAGTTATTTTACTAGATTTCTGGAAGTATTTTAGTGTTCTGACATCCCTGTGGTTAACAATTGCCAAATAGGTTACAAACTTTTTCCTTAAATAAAGCAGGTATGTGATATATGGGGAAGCTTATAAACTCCATATTTTTGTGAAGAAATTAAATTTAATGAGACAGTGTTACCTAGGCAGTGAATTAGTTGAGAACACTTGCTCTTGTTACCAGGTCAGACATAATTAAAAACGAAGTGTCTATGTCCAAGCAAATGCTGATCTGGCTTTTCAAATCCATTGGCTTTTGCTATGCGGCCAGTAACGCTCACAAATCCAGTAGTTTTATTTTTCTTATGCAAGAAGAGTCTACTGGCTTATTTTTTTAAATTAATGCCACCTAAAAATTATGGCAGCTGGTAGTTTTGCAAAGCTTCTTGAAATTATTATATTGAAATATAATTTGGTTTTTAATTTTTGTATCACAAGATTATACAATCTTAAAATATTAGTTACTATGAGGAATTTGTAATGCAAGGCTGAAGCAGGGCTACTGAAAACTTTACTTTTGGTAGTCCTATTTGTAATACAGATAATGAGTTGAGGGGGATTTATGAAAACCTGTGCTGAGCATCATTAAACTTGAGACAGAGCTTAAAATGTTGGTCTCTGCATGTGCCGTGTGTGACTCAGAATTTCTTTGTTAATCACCAGCAGAGCTTAATTGATGATATTTCTGTTAAGGAAGTCTTGGACTAGAAATGGAGTAAAATGTGTCAGTTTGCCTGCAGAGGTGGCCAAACCTCATGATACCCAGCTGTGTACCAGATGTTTCCGTGGCTGAGGAACACTGCTGCACAGGAGCTGACAGATGTGGTGGAAGGGCTCCCTGGGGCTGGGATTTCCTGAACTTTCTTGTTTGCAAAGGTTCTCTGTGTTAAGGAGCTCAGCCAGGTGTTCCCGTGCATCACTTCTTGAATCTCTCTGTTATTATTTATGCAAATAAATCATGTGAAGTGTAACTATAGACTCCTGTCCATCGATGGGATTCTCACCTCTGGCTGTATGTGTGGGATTATGGAAATAAGTTATCACACTTGAGCAAACCCATGAGAAGTTCCACTCTGTTTGCAGTGAACCAGCTCTCAGTATTTTTAAATTAATGCCAAGATCCAACAGCTGTTGGATGTTATTCTGTTTTCCTCTTGCTAGATGAAGTAATGTGTTACTGGTATTGGTGGTTGACTGCACATTAAATTAATGTACTTGTGACATGAAATCTTATTTAATTTCTTGCTTCACATCTTTTTTTTTTTTTTGAAGACCCAAGAAGTAACTTGGACATTGTGCTTCCTTCTCTGTTAATGTGATAAAACCCCTCTAAGCAATAAGGCTTAATTCAATACTTGGCGCTCTCTAATTGTGCCAGTGTGTGGATGAATAGGAAGAATTCACCTTTCAAGATGTTCTCAATAAATATCTTGTCCCAGGCAAAGCAGAAGTTGACATTATGCAAATGGTTCACTTGGTTCTGGTTACTTAAGCAGAAATACCGTGAAGGAACAGTATCTTGAGCCTGCTTGTGTCAGAACATTTTCCTAGGAAAATCCCATTTTGCAATGCCAGCTACCATGTGCAACTTGACTTGTGATTTATTTAGGATTGCTCTTTGTATCAGGCAGGGCTGTCATCATGGGTCTGGAATTCAAAAATATTTTTCTATCGTTTGTGTTAAATAAGAGGATGGATAATTTTGTTCCTTCCTAGAAACCACTTTTATGTTTAGCACAGCATTCTGTACGAAATCTATGTAGGACAGTACTTAGAAGAGTTTGGGGTTTGATTTATTTTTTTTCCCCTCTAGGTCGTGACTTGTACTTTCTGCTTTTTGGCAAAAACTAAAGCAACAAATATACAAAAAATCCCCAACCCTCCTAAAATCCCAGCCAAGGCCAACTAACCACGCCCCCCCCCCCCCAACAAAACCCAACCAAAAAACTCTCACATCTTTGCATTAAGAAAATGAATTAGAACCCATGTAAATTCAAGGCATACCAAAATTATTTCCAGGTCCAGCTCCCGGCAAGCTATTAAAGTACATGTCAAAAATTAAAACATCAATGTAGAGCAGAACATTATATTAGCTGTAGAGTACTACTTGTTACAGAGGTGAAACGTAGGGAGTGCTGAAATTGCTTCATGCTGAATGCTATTTATCAGAGAGTGTTGAAATAAGCTTTTCTGCAGCCATTGTGAAAAGATGTGTTTGGATGCCTTAGTTCAGTGCTATTTAAAACAATTCAGGAACACTTCTAGTGCTGTTTCGTGTGGGATTTAGAAACAGCTTGTTGTAACAAATTCTGCAAGTAGGTGTTTACGTTCCACTACACTGACTGCCATTACCCTCTAGTGTGTTAAACGTCTGTTTAGACAACAGAACGTTTCATATAAACTATTGCCAGTTATTAACAAGCTTACACTTCAAAAGGACATGAAAAGTTTCTAGAGGATTTTTAATTTAGCTGCTGTAATATTTTCTTCGCTGCAGTTGTTGAACTTGTGGCAGTGATTGAGCATCTGCTGAAGCAAAAGTCCCTGAATAGAAGCTGTTGTAACCAGAGGGGATTTGTAGAAGAAGAAGGGTTAAGTATTGAAATATGTTAATTAAAGGCAAAGAATGATTGCTGTGTGCTTAGCAAACAGCACCTGCTCGGCTTAGGGCATGTGTTTAAGAGGACATTCTCCTATGGTCTGAGATAGTCTGGTTTGAGGAGTTTCAGTTTCTGGAGTTATAAAACTTACTACAGGATCTAACCATGTTCTCCTGAATAAGATGTCAGGCATAATTTTGCATTAATATTTGCAAGTAAATATAGCAAAAATTGCATTATAAGCCTCTGACACTGGGGTTTGATATGGTGGATAAAGTTATGTAAAGTTTTGTTGAAAATACAGTGATTTAAGGGCTAAGTATCAGCCCTTTGGTAGGTGATGTTTTATATAGAAAATTTTGATTGTCTAACAGTCACTGATCACTTCTGGTTGTTAACACAATCAAAACTGTCACCCCTTAAACTCTACTTAGTTGCAAGAGAGAAACTCCTTCAATTTTTTTCTGGCATTTTTTGAAAGGAGTGTGGGTGTAAGTTTGTTTTAGGAAAGAGATATTTCAGGAAGTTACTTTTTGTAGCTGGAATAAACATTAGGTCTTGGTGGCTTGGAAGATAACCAAGTATCTCTTAGCATGTTTCAAGAATGTGTGAGCATTGAGAGCATTAAATTGTGTAAACAATATTTTAGAGAGTCAGCAGAGCATCACAGAATGCAGTGAGGACAACTTACAGAAAAATAGTTGACTGTGAATATAGGATTGTCTGGATAGCCAAACATTATCAAGCATGGTAAATACTTCTGAGTTGTTGTGTTGCCTGCTGGCAAAATGCACTACTCATTAGGGGGAAGTTTGGCACCTTTTCTTTTTTGTCTTGCAAATGGGGATTACATTATTTTGCTACATCAATATTGAATGAGAGCTATCCATGGTGAAAAGATAAAAGGTGGAAATTTGTTGGAGGTGTAGCTCCATTCCAAAGAAGCTCGTTCTTTGTATATGGTGGTAGAATTAAAGGTTTAAAAAATTTGTAGACTAATCTTAATTTGTACTGTTTTCTAGTGCCCAAGATGTATGCAGTGTGATACAAAATTTGACTTCATAACTAGAAAGGTAAGAGAAATCAATGAAATATAAAGCAGTAACTGTTGCAAAATACTAATATGGATATCTTTTGAAAAGTAAACCAGGATTTATCTTGAGTTTGGAAGAGAGAATTTCCAGTTAAAGTAGAAAGTGTAAACTACATAATTAGGCTCACTGGATGAAGTGAAAACACTAACATTAAATTATGTTCATTAATATGAAGAGGTCACTGTGGAATGCATGCTAGTGTGCAGAATATGACACGGAGAATTCTGCAAAGCACCCTCCCAAAGAAGGCCAGCAGTGATTTTTAGGAGGGAATATCATTCCTTTGTATAATTACGTTGACACTTTGTTAGCACAGGCTTGTGAAAGTGAAGAAAGATGTGAAAGTGTGACTGGTAGTGCAGTGACATAGTTCATGTTTTTTAATTTAACTGTTTGGAGGGAAGGAGAAATTTAAACCAGACACATTCATATTTTATACCAGGTAAGAAGCTGCTGTGTTCTATGTGTGTCAGCTGTGGGAAGCAACTGGAGGTAGCCCTGGGAAATAGGTACTCCAGAGAATTTTGCAGAACATTTGGAAGGAAAGCCTGACACTGACCAAAACTGCGGTGTTATCAGTTCCTTGTATCAAACTTGCAGGCTTGCTTTTAGCCACAGATTAGTTCCTGCTTGCCTGGGAGTACTTGTTCTGTTATGAGAACTTGCATCAGGAAGATCTGCTGGCACTGTCACACCCCAGCAGTGATCTGGAGCACAGGCCACTGGTTGCAGATTTAGGGGCTGTGAAACACACTGCAATACTCGGTCTGGTTTCGCAACTTCCTTGGATTTGTGCTGTGCTGCCTGATATTTCTGATAAGAGGAATAGCTTTAGGTTATAAGGATGAAAATTTTTATATTTTTTCCCTTGGAAGAAACTTGAGAAGAAGTTTTAAAAGAGAATAATAGTATTCTCAGTTGAAGAAGAATAGAAACTTCAGTTGAAGTTCCCCAAGATCTTTTCTCAGAAATGGGAAGGGACGTGGAAACCACTCTTCTCTTGGGTTTTTATTGACAGTGAGGTGAAGGATTTACTGGACACCAGAGAGGCCCTTTCCTGTCTCTTCTGCTTCAGACGCACCTTTACAGAGTGCCAGCAAAGGCTTAGAGTGCTGCTGTTCATACTATACTCAGTTCTTTGTGTCCACCCTTCAGAGATTCCTGTCTGCCACTGTAGCAGTTAATTTCCTTTATCTGTGTCTCAACGTGTACATTCCACACCTGAGAAACTGTTGTAGCAACCTTACCAAATCATTCCCTACCAGTTTCCTCTGTAAATAAATAAAAGAAATGTTCTCTCATGCTTAGCATCACTGCCGAAGGTGTGGGAAGTGTTTCTGTGACAAGTGCTGCAGTAAAAAAGTGCCTCTGCCTCGCATGTGCTTCGTGGACCCCGTGCGCCAGTGCGCGGAGTGTGCCCTGGTCTCGCAGAAAGAGACAGAGTTCTACGACAAACAGCTCAAAGTGCTCATGAATGGTAAGCACAGAATGCACAGATGTGCTCTTTCCATCTCCTTTGTATTTGTTCAAGTTCTCATGAACAGCAAGAGCAATGTCTCTTGTCCATGAAGCTGTGGTTTCGTCTCCTTTTTGTCATGCCTCTTGCTTTTCAGTTAATAGTTCTGTGTTACTCATTTATTTAGAGAGAGGTTCACACTTCTTAGTCAATGTTTACACCTCTCAGCATGTACTTCTTGGTCTTTATGAGGAGTGATTTAATTAAAGACAAATTTTTGATGCCTCTAAGAACAGACGTGCGTGCAGTTGGCATTTTCCTTGAAAAAATGCTTCTTTAACCGTATTCCCGTTACATTAAATAAGGATGAAAAATACTTTAGAGAATATTTTAATATTTTCAAACAAGAGACAGTGCTTGTTTCAGGCTTCATCTGAGAGCTTTGATCTTGTCCATGGCCTACAGCTGTGGTTGATGGCCGATCATCATGAGTACTCAATTTTCTGTAGGATTAAACCTATATGCAGTACAGTAATTCATGTTCCAATTACATGAAGAAAGCTGAAACTTCAGTTTTTAAAATATTCTGTGATCCTTCAGTGCCTTTTGAAGGTCTCTCAGCATGATGCCAGTGTGCATGATGGGTAAGTTAAGCCCTACGTGTGACGGGCGTGGATGTTCCTGGGGAGATCCTGGGTTCAGAAGGGTGTGTTCATTCCTGGAGCACATAAATCATTCAACACTGTGCTTTGCCATGAGGGTGTAGACAAGTTTCTAAATCACATTTCTTAAACTGAAGACTTTTTTTAAAAGCTTGTCCTGTTTGCATTCATGTTCTGAAGTTGTTCCTGACTTGCTGTAGAGCCCCAGGTTGTGGTCAGAGAGATAGTGATGGTGGCTGTGATGTCCTTGTGCTGTGATGCCCTTGTCCTTGTCCAGCCTTGGTGCTGCTGTCTCTGTCTCGCTTCAGCAGCAGCACAGGGTCGGGGCTGGGGGTCAGTGAGCCTGGGTGAACTGGGAAGTAACAAGGTGAAACTCTGGGGCTGCATAGTTCAGGTTATGGATATGGATTGTAGACCATTTGGCAGGGCTGGATGTTATTTTCTTCATTTCCCAGGCCAGCAGTATTGGGATTAGGTAATACAGGGAGCATGAGACATGGAAGAAGTAAAGGGGTCAGGCACGTAGGGCTGCTCAAAGTTCTGAATCACTTCTCTAATGAAGCAACGGTGACTTTCCCCATGCCCAAGCAGTTTTGAGGGGGAAGAAACACAGCATGGAGGCTGAAGTTCATTGACCTCACAATAAGACTGAGCCAGCCTTCAGTAATGGAAAAGAGATGTCTTTGCCGTTTCTTAAGCATAGAACTGAACGTCACGTCCTGGTATTGTTCTTTTTTTTAAATACTGAAACAGTCATTTGTGTTACAGTGACCACAGAGGGTCTTTAATTGCCTGTCTTTGCCACCTCCAAATCTCTTCTCATTTTTAAAAGATTTCTCTTGGATATCAGCTGTATTTCTACATGAGGGAGGAATTGCATAGCATTGTGTGAAAGGTCCTGTGATTCAGCACATGATAATTAAAGATCAGCTTTGTATACTTGAGTGTTCTGCTGATGTTAATCAGTTTAACATTTCAGTTATTCTGTTACTTCCCTCAATTCAGTGTATTAGTAAGTAAAAGTTAGTTACTGCTTTTGGTACTTGAATGTTCCTTCATGAATTCTGTATTACAATATTAAAACATTTCTTTCCAGGTGCTACTTTCTTTGTAACTCTGGGAACATCTGATAAATCTGAGCTCATGGTTTGTCGACTCTCCAACAACCAGAGGTGAGAAAGATTGATAGAAATTGCACTTGTAAACAATAGTATTGTTGCACTTACAGCTCTATTGTTACATAATAACCTAAAAAATATATTCGAGTAACATGCCCTGAGGATACTGGAGAGAGTAATCAGACTAAAAGGATAGATCCAACAATACTGGAAGGTTTGTTTGAATTTGCTAGCAACGTGGATCAGAATGTCTTGGAAGGGTGGATTTCAATGAAAAGTAGTATTTTCTGGTTGATTTCTCTCCTTCCTCACCCCAAAAACCACATAAGCAGCATCACGGAGAAATCGTTTTATTTTTTTCCTTTAATTTGGACTTGGTATTGTAGAAAAATTAAAAAAACTCTTTTTCTTCTATTATATAGATACCTGGTTTTGGATGGAGACAGCCATTATGAAATTGAAATTATACAGATTTCAACTGTTCAGATACTTACAGAGGGATTTACTCCTGGAGGTAAATTTTCTTTTAATATAAATGAACTATTAAGAAAAAAAATGTGAAGCTGCAGTTACTGAAGTAGACAGTGCATTCAGTGTGACTGTATTGGTTACAACTGCTCTCAGAATAGAGCACAGTCTGTGAGACCCTGTCCATGTGGCTGCTGGCATTTGGGGGAGCACCTGAAGATTGAGAAGGTCCCCTACAGCCTTAATGTGGGAGGACCTCTAGATAAACTTGATTAAGGGTGGTTGTCTTCTGTTCTCTTGGGTAAATAAATATGTTTGCTGATTGAAAAGCTCATATGATGGAACTGTTCATGTTTGGTACTTCCATTTCAGAATCCAGCTGGGATTTTGCCTTGACTGGTACAAACATGGTTAACAGAATGAAATGGGAGGGGGGAAGAAATAATTAAACTCTGCTTTCTTTATTTCATTCAAGATGAAGGGGTGGCCAAATGAAACTGGTAACATCTAAATTGGAGTGCAGCTACTTACTGCCCCATCTCTTACCAGATTTTAAGAGTATTTCAGGATGAACCTGAATATGATTTGACTGAAATGAGAACAAACAAGGTCAGGAATTTCAATAATTGTTCTTTATCAACACTTCTGTCACTGCTGGGTTTTTCTAATTGCACAGCCCATCTGTGCAATATTCAGTCAGTACAGCATGTTAACTTGAATAAACTTACCTTGGTATTCAAATCAATGAGGTATATTGCTGAGTCACTTAATGCTTCTGTAATTCCTTATCCACTGCTCTTCTGACTGCTTTATCTTTTTTCTGCCTGCCTTCCTTCTTGATGGTAGAAAAAGATATTCACACTTACACCAGCCTTCTGGAGAGCCAGCCTGTTACTGAAGGTATCCCCAGTGCCTTTCAGCATGACTCACCCAAGCATGTCATGACCCCCTCACATCTTTCTCCTCTGCAATGCTGTTTATTTGCTTGATCCATAATTGCTGTTCAACTTGAGTTATGTTCAGGTCTGACATGTATCTGTTCCTTCCCATATTTCTGCTTAATAAACCCAGAATGAATGTTTTGTAACACTGGAGGAGAACTAAGGCACTCAAGGCCTTCTTTAGACCAGTGTGCTGTTGTCCATGCTGGGAGAAGGAAAGATGAGAAACGGTATCTGCAGTGGTACACAGTGTTACAGATCACCTGCTTCAGGAGGTTGCTTCATTGGACAGACTGGAAATAAATATACTCCCTGTGTGCTGTCTGGAAAGGCTTTGCACTGAAACTGTTAATTAATGGCTTTTACACAACTTTAAAAGAAAGGCCTCTTTGTTATGTAAGGTGCGTTCTGCCTTACTCAGTAATGCCAGATAGGGGCAAACTGGTCAAGGCTGTCGGTGTTTGTTTTCCACTGGCTTATCTTGCAGTAGACTCTTAATGACCAGTAGGTGCAGGGAAGCGATTGATGAAGTTGAACTTCCATTTATTGTAGGAGAGTAGAAAATAGCTCTTTCATAAACCCTGCTGTGGGCTTTTGATCAGGTTAGGTGCACTAACTAGATTGAGTTTGGCTTAGACTGCGATTTATTTTGGCTCCTCAGATATTGCAGTAACAGCCTCCAGGAGCTCTCTCATGCACTTGTTTTAAAAGAGAATTGCAGAAAGTGTCCTGTGTGTGCTGGTGCTGTTCCTAGGGCTTAGTTTATGCTCCACTGCTGCAGGAAGTAATGACAGTAACATGTCATTCTAAAAGTTATTGTTTAATGTCTGTATTTTTGCTTTGGTTTATCTTCATCTCTGCAGCCCCAGTGAGAGAGATTACAAACATCTTGCTATTGTGCTGTTGTCAGAGCAGTGCCTTTTGTAGCAGTTTCCTTCAGGAAGTAAATGATGTTGCCAGCTGTTCTCTAGTCTTACGTACGCATCTTTGCCAGGTTTGGAGGGACTGCTGTGCCAGACCCTTATCCAGCAGCATCCTGCTTTGCCATCAGTTTAATTGGACACTAAGCCTACAGACGGCAGGCTACAGTATGAAACTGTGGTATCAGTGTCTTAACATGGTGACAGTAAATCATGAGGGTGTTCTAGGTGTGTGTGGCTTTACCTGATGGCTGATGCAGGTTCTGCCTTGGTGCTTGACAGAGGGAATGAAACAATATTGAGGCTGCAGGTTCTACTGCCTGGCACTGCAAGTCGTGGTCACGAGCTCCTCGGCTGCAGCAGCTGCTCGTGCTCTGAACTGAGCAATGAGCATGTTTCTTCAAACATGTTCATGAGCTGGAAAAGCTTGTGTTACTTAGTTGGTAAAAGCTCTTGCTGTTCCCAATGTTATTTTTCTTTTCAGGAGGCAACACTCGTGCCATAGGAATGATCCTGCAGTACAAGATACCAGGGTCGGATGAGGTGACGCAGATGAAGTTTACTGCCGGTGAAGACTTCAGCTGTAACAAGAAGCTGGCAGCAAGCTGGCTGGCAGCTATGCATAAGGTAAGCAAAGCAGCCAAAACTTAGACAAGGCTGAAGAAAATCTTTACTGGAGGTATTTAGTAGCACCAAGGAGAGCATTCAGTCTTAGGAGAATTCCTATTATTTTTTATTAAAGATTTTAGGGCCTTGTTGCTTAGAAAACAGAAGCTGTGGCTGGCTGTAATGAATATGACTTTAGCTTTATGCTCAGAGACCTGAAGAATTTATGCACTCTGAAGGGTTTCCCAAGATCTTAAGTATGTTATTAGATGAAAAGAATTAAGAATTTGACTTTAAACTTCCTTAGGTTTTTGTTACTGGCTGAAGAATGTGCATTATGAAATACTCTTTTGAACCTAAATTCAGCTAATTGTTTTTACTGCTTCGTGAAGGTTCAAAGAAGTTGTTGAGTTTTGGAAATAGAAGACTTTAATCTTTTGGTGCTAGGCCCTGTATGGATAATGAAACTGAAGGTTTATATTTCCTAAATTAAAGTTACGGTGGAAAAAACCAAAGCCACACTCCAGTCATTCACCTGATCAATTGCTGATCAGAACTGTAATTTATAAGGTGCCTGCATGGGCAGGTTTGTGGCTCTTTGCTGCTTTATTGCCATTTTGGAGCTCCCCAGGTGCCCCTACCCCAGCATTTAACTCTCTTTAGCACTGTGTGATCAAACTTTCTATCACCATGCAAGTGCATCCAGCCCTTTCTGAATGTTAGTACATGCCTCAGAGGAAAACGGAGCAAGAATTTAAAGTCCTGGATTTAAAGGAGGTTTTTGGAGAGGTAGGAAGCACATAAGGTGGCTGCAAGTGAAACTTGAGGTGAACACTGACATTTTGCCTTTCTGTTAGGCAACAAAACTGCTCTATGAGTCTCGGGACCAGTGAGAACTGCAGCTGTGGCCTCCTGAGGGCACACACAGACACCAGCCTCCACAGACCTGCCTCTCAGTTTGTGCTGATTTGACAGCTGGAAATACTTGCTGTTCTTGACTCTCTCATTCCAGTGTGGTTCACTATGTAAGAACTGGCAAATGCAATGTGAGTATTTCTTTGAACCATGAGTATTCACGGTAGTGTGCAATATGTATACAGTTAATGCTTTAAACAGCCTCACCTTTTAAGACTTTGTATATTTTGTTAAGCCTTTACTGGCACTTAATATGAAAGTGACCTGCACTACAGCTAATGTACAGCACAACTTTTATAGTAACCATTATATATACTGTTTGCTGCAGGAAGCAAACAAACAGGTATGTCTCTTCTGCAGAGAATAGCTTTTGGGTATAGATCTCAGGTTTTTCCCTCTATCCAAATGTTTAAAATCAATGTACAAAAAAAATCTGCCTTAGACATGATTTTGTAGAAATCACGTGGGTTTTTTTAAACATTTCATTTTAAACATCTAAATATTTCACCACATACTACCAAATTTGACTTACATGAACTTGACCTTGAAACTTCACTTCTGTAATAAATAAGCTTCCAGAATAATTTTTAGTTTTGTATTTTCTTTTTTGGTAACTAGCTTTTGTTAATCTAACTGTAATGCTATCTGAAATTGTATACAATTTAATGTACAAATCTGAATAAATTAATTCACTTATTTAAAAAATATGACGTGCTGTTTAATTTTTTAAAATACATCTTCTTAAGTGATGGACACCATGGCCTCTGAACTGTGAAAATTTTGACTTTACTAAAGAGCACCCACATTTTGGTTCTAAGTTAATTTGCCCCAGCTGGAATACTGGGATACTAGTGTAAGGAAGTTCCAAAAGTGGCATATCTTCAGTGAAGCTGAAAAAAAAGAAAAGAAAGGTGGGCTGACAGCTGGAATCTTGGCAAGCTACAATTAGTGCTTTCAGGCAGATTCTGACCAAAGCCACATCTGCTGTTGAGACCTCCTGAAAGAGAGTGGAGAATGCAGCCATGCCTTAGCAGTACTTTATTGTGCACATTTACATGTTCTCTGAATTAGTGTATCATAGGCTCTTGAAATCATCACATTCATGTAGCAAATTCTTCAACAATAATACCCTTTCACTTTTCACCACAATATATACAGTTAATGCTGACCTGTGGTAAAAGCAAGTTACAGCACTGCAGAAATGGATATATAAATTATACACAGAACTTGTACATGTAGAGTTAATCAAATTGCATACTGTTAAATGGGAGAAAATTACAAGAAATATGGCTAAAACTTATAATGGGAAATTCAAAATATACTTTTGGTATATAAAATCATGTACAATTAAAATTCCAGTGAAGTGCCTGTTTGTGGGGGTTTTTTTTGCTTGAAACTACAATGTAGTGGAACAGGTTATTGCATAACTTGCCTTGGCAGCAGGTGTAGGCTGCCAAGAACCACAGAAACTGTCCTCAAATAAGCTATTGCCTTTCTTAAATCCTTCTCTAAACCTTGTTTCTTTCTTCTCCTCAACTTGGCATCTACATGACCCTCTTTCTACTTCTATCCAGTCCTTCATATTTTCTTCTGGACTGACTCAGGCAGACTTCAGGTGACACAGTTTAACCCTTACCAGACTCTTACCCTTTTCAACTATTGCACTTTCATCCCTGCAGACATACAAATCCCTTAGGCTGCTGCAACTTCAGTACTAACTGTTGCGTCCAGGCTGGATGAGCTCGGGGGTTAGTAGGGGAACCTTTACATTCGTAGAGGTAACACTGGTGCTGTAGGCTGAATAATAGAAAATAAAACACCAAGTGAAATATTGTGTAGGGACTTTGAGAAGTGTACAAATACTGTTGGTTTTGTTAGTTCTCTAGCTCGATTCTAAATGCAAATAATGCAAGATGCTAGACTAGGTAAAGCTTTTGTTGGGGTTGTCCAGACTAGAATTTAAGTGTTTAGCATGTTGCCACCTAAAATCCTAGCCTTCACCAAGCTTTGGTAACTACTTAATTATGCATGTAACAGGTGAAGATCTCATGTCCTAGAACCCAAAGAGTTGATCGGTAATGAGAACTCAACATTCACTGGTATTGAACAAAAATACCCAAAATCCCGACATGGGACAGTGGCTGTGGGGGGTTGGAGCAAACTGGACAGTGCATCTGCACTCTGCAAATGACACCTCTGAACATGGAACACAAGAAAGCTCCTACCACGGAACTCTGACTCAAAACACCGCATTAGACGAGAGTTGGCGCAACACTGGCGGTAGTGGAGGCATCGCTCTCCTCATCAGTGCTGGGTCACACAGAAACGATCCTCATTTACAAACTGCAGGTCTTGGAAATCATGGATGCTGTCCATTTAACAGGAGAAAGCACCATTAAAACTAAGTATCATAGTTTTATTTCTCTGTGTGAAATGATCAGAAATGATGGCTCCAGTGTATGTTCGAAGTTTCCAGTTACCAGCATGGTACTGCACTGTCGTACAACTGAATTCAAGCAAGGGTTCGCTGTCGAGGTTTTATTCGTGGATATAACTAAAAAACCAGAGTAACAGTATTAGGCTTTGCATCGTTAATACCAACTTAAATAATTTATAACTTATTAGGCAGAACTGGATGATGAAGTGTTTTGGGGGTGAGATTTTTGTAAGATACAGCATGTTCTTAGGCAACTTTGGAAAAACAAGAAGCAGGAGGAAGAGGGCTGATTGTCTCCTGCCCATGGCAGCAACATGGCTGCTCTGAAAATGACGTGCTGCATTTAGCTCAAGATCCAGAACAGACAAAAGATGCTTTTACATAAGTACAAGAATTCCCTGTTGAGCACTCCAGAGAGCTTATTTCCTGCTCTGCAAGGTTCTCTTATGCATTTTGTCCTCAGTAGCTCTCTACTTAGCCACCTTGCATTCCTGGCCTCTCCTGACAACTGTTCCATCTGTCTGAGAGCAGCATAAATGACTTGCCCACAGTTGCCATCTTCAAGGCTCTTTCCTGTTTTAAACTCACGCACACTTTTGTTCTTATCTTGTGCCAGATATTAAAAACCTTCCCAGAGAACTTTCTGGGACAAAGCTTCAAGATGCCTAATAGAGCCACTATGCTTTCCATAAGGGCTCTGCATTTTAGCCAAGGGGGAAAAAAAGTCTTATTAAAGCATAAACTATATCAAATATATTGCTATATTAAATATAATAACTTGCCCAATAAGAACCAGCACTATCCTAATAGTGGGCTCTCCTTTTTGTTTACAGTGGCACTGAGGCCAGAGAGAATAAGGTTAATCTTCTTTACAGCACTCCATAGTGCTGTCCCTGGATAAGGGACAGAGGATTCTGACCAAAGATTCATCTTGTGTTCCAACTTCAGGTCCATGTGAAAAATAGAAGGGAGAGGGTTATCTAGAGAGCACTTACCCCGAGGAGGTTTTTAGGCACGTAGCCTTCCTTGTCATTGAGGCGGGCCCACCACCACTCCGTTTCATTGTCATCCTTGCGCCTCAGAATAGTGATGGCATCGCCCTCGTGGAATGACAGCTCGTCATTGTTCTGGGCTTCATAGTCCCACAGAGCATACACCACCCCTTTATTCATCACTCCCAGCTTCTCCTGCACTCCTGTTAACAACACCAGATGGTAAAATAGCCTCTTTTTCCCCTCTGAGATTTTTACTATTGACACAGTGGCCCAAATATTAGTCTCCTGTTAATAACATTTCATGAACAGTTTTCAGCACTTCCATGATGAAATGCTGTCAGAAATTTAACTGCATGATAAAACCGAATCTTACAGAATAATTTAGAGAATGAGGTTTTTCTCTTTTATTAAACATGCAATGGAAACGGCTTCCAACAGCAGGCCTTGTACAGGGAGACTTGAGACTTTCAGAACTCACAGAATGTCAGATATACAGAGCCTTAATGAAGCTTAAATCTTCTGATGGAAATTTAAAGTTTGTTCCATCAAGGTGCTTTTCTTGCAAAATACATTTTAGTAACTAAGCACATTCTGTAAGTTAATTATTCATAAAGTGTACTTCTTTGTGTGATCTGCTAGAAATTTGTGCATCTGGAAGTTGGGAGTCTCTCTGTCAAAATACTTGACAACTCACTGTCAAAACCTCTCTGTGGAAGCATTTCCTTGAAATAAAGCCAAATTAAAACTTTAAAAATCTGAACATTTGAAGGAGCCTGTGAAGTAATTCAAAAACCAGAAGGAGTAAGACCAGCATCACAGTGAAAAGATGATTCTGGTTTTAGCACTTCAAAAGCACAGGGACCTGATGGGCCATATCATCCAGTCTGGGCCTAAGCAGATGTTTCACATACATCAGTGGGACAAATCAGGATGAATGTTAGAAAAGAGTTGTGAGTGTCACAACTTACCATATAAAAACTGGGAACACTGAATATAACCTTCTTCCATCTCCTCACACTTGTCTGCAGCAGTTTCTATATCACTTATAGTTGAAGCAAAAATAGCTGCCCCAGATTCAACCAGCAGTTTACAGAGATGAACACTATTGCAAGAAGCTGCACAATGCAAGGGTGTCCTGAAATAAAGCAAGAAAATGTACATGTGAAAAAATAAGTTTCCATGAATCATTACTTTTGTCCTGCCATGTTGAGCCTGTCTATTTTAAAAGGAAATTTTTCTTTATGTTTCTAGTATGTGTATGGATTGTCCAAAACCTGTTAAGCAGCTGGGGTAGATTTCAGGATTTACCCAACTCCAGTAAGGCCAAGCATTATAAAACAGACGATAGCAAAACTAATAATTTTCACAGCTTACAAAGCTGTTGGGTGTAAAAAGGTATTTTCCACCTGAAAGCTAAAACACACATCCCCCACCAAAGACTTCAGGAATGCTACAGCTACCTGTAGGGTGAGATTCTTCAAGAACACTAACATCTGTGGTGGGATCTATGATGATGAAACTTAAGCAAATTAACTTTTGTCATTTGTTATTTACAGTTTAATTATTCCAGCATCTGAACAAGAAATGCAACTCTACCACTAATTAAAGCCAAACTGTAATGTAATTTATGGTTTAAGTGTGCTTGCTCAGGAGCTGAACACAGTGTAACCTTGCATTTGGGTTCAACTCCACCTAGAGCTTAGAGAATACTCATTTGCTGGGGATAAAGGGGAAGGAAATTGTTCCCAAGATAGGTCTCAACTAAAGGGTGAATGTGCATCTAAAGGATGTTTCTCCCACACTAGGTTGAAAATCTTGACACTTACCACCCATCACTATCTGCTGCATTTACATTTACACCAAAATCGAGTAGGAACTTCACAATGTGGTGATGACCAGCACACACTGCATTATGCAAAGGTGTAATGCCTTCATCATTTGGTTTACTGGGATCATCAACCTGTTGAAAGCATAAAACAGTTCAGCAGTTTCTTTGTCCTGAATACTGCATGAGGCTGCCATTGTTGAAAAGCTTACCTCATATATGATCCGTTGTACCAGATCAAATTCCCCCTCCAAAGAAGCATCTAGGAGGAGAGCCAAGGGATTGAACTTCACTCTCAAACCATGGCCTGTTCTTTCTGAGTTGGGTTTCTTCAAGTTGGTACGTTTTGTCTGATTAGAGGTGAAGGTTGGAAGACATCATTTCAGGTTGTACAAGTATAAAAATAATTCAGTTACAAATTTCATCTTCCTTAAATGAGATCTAGAACTATGCAATTTTTTGTATTTAAAAATCTCTAAATAAAAGGGTTTATACATTACTATGTTTTATATAGTTAAAAAAAGAAAAAGCAAGCCAATATAATTTCAAAGCTTCTAATTAAAGATACTGAGTACAAGGAATGAAATACTTAAGTCAATGTTTTAAGCATCATCATCTTAATTGTATCTAAGTTGTGCATATAACTGGTGGATTATCTGAGACACTGTGAAAACTTTTGCTTAGTCTGGAAAGCACCATGCAATTAAGCCAGAGTCTGTACTTAGAGGAATCAATGCCTTGAATGAGCAGAAGTCTCTGCTGTAGGTCAGGCCTGACAAGTTGGGAGTTTTGTTGTACAAACGAGAAGTACAGAACATGAAGCTATTTTATGTGATATTCTAGCAAGTGTTACCAGAAGCAACATTTTCAAGATCTGAAGCACATTTAAATGTGTTCTGAGAATATTATGAATCCCTTACATGTGTCCTTGTCACTTTCTGGGGAAAAAATAATCTATTATTAACTACAGCTTTTATAGAATGCTTTTATTCTCTAGCTCTGTAAGATCTATTTTCACTTATGGTCCTGTGTAGTATGGCTATTTCAGTTTGGAAAATAAACCCTTCGCATTATAAATAATAATAGTTGGTAGCATATTCCATTCTCTCAGAAGTATCCTGGCCCATATGCTCATGGAAAACCATATAAAGCCTTGTGCACACTGCAGTCAAATTCTCAGAGGAATGCAAGGTTCCTACCTGAATCAAAAAGTGGAGATGAACCTTGGTTTCAGAGAGTGAGTGACACCACAACAACAAAGAATAAAATCCACTTTTTTTCCTGTATTTTTCAATTCTCCAACTGTGGAGATTTTGGTAATGGCAAGTATTTATAAATTTTAGTGCACCTGGAGGAGGGACTTCGGAAGCAATTCAAAATATGTGACAAGCCCATTAGAATAACATTTCTGCTATCACAAGCCAGCTGTGCTGCTGCTGGAGTTAGCCCTGGTCCATCTCCTCCAAGCTGAGAGGGCAGAAGGAGTGCATCTTCCCCAGAACAGCTATTTCAACTTGCCTGCAAATTAAAAAGCTCCCCACTGACACAGCTTACCCTTAGTTTCATACAAACTGTTATCTTTGAAGGCCTGGACAAATTAAAAAAAAAAAGAAAAAGGGGGGGGGGGAATCTCAAATTCCAGAATTAGTTCTAAAAGAACCTCCAAAAAGTTGACAAACCTAAAATACATACACAAACTCCTGTTACCTATTTGCACATTTTCCTTATACAGCTACAGTAGTAAAGAAACTAATCCATTAGAATACTCCCTGGTTTTTTTTCCTTTAATATCATGAGACTTCAAGTGCAAAGATAATCACTGAGCACAAGCTTATCATATTCCAGTTATGCTTAGACACAAAGCTAATTCCGTAGTCCACAAAGTTTTCTTTTGCTTTGTTACTTACTGGAGGAAGTGGAGGAGGAAGAGCAGGCAGCAAAGGAGCTTCATCTTCTACTGGAGAACTGACCTCTGGCGTGGGACTGGGTGACTGCTCAGTAGAAGGAACTATAGCAAGATTGTTGTTGTTGTCTTCAGTTGTCTCAGGTGTTTGATTTGTGGTTTCAGTGCTTATCAGCTCCTCAGTAGCAGGAGAAGGTAATTCATTATCATTGGCATCTGACGAAGGGGGTGGTTCATCAGGGACAGGAACTGTAGGTTGCACGGGGATTGGTTCTTCAATATTGCCATTGGTGCTGGTGTTCCCATTATCAACGTCAGCTAGGTTGCCTATGAAGTCCTGTGGATTGCTTGGCTGATAAAAAGGAGCACTTTCTATCCCTCCAGCCAGGGTATTAAAGCGCTGATACAGTAATTTTTGTATATTTGGTCCACTCGGGCCCTCTGGCTCAGTGATGGAGCTGCGTTTCTTTAACGGCCTCGGAGCATTGGCCAGTTTCCTCCTCAGAGCCTCGAGGTCAGCATCACTCTGATACCGGAGGGGCGAGTGCACAATAGGGGTGAGCTTGGTAGGACTGAGAGGACGGGGAATGTTTTCCACATTGCTGTTTTCACTAGGTGGGGGAGCATTTTCCAGCTCTTGTTCTTTTTCAGTGACCTCAGTTTGAGGCTGAGATTGTGGCTGTGATGGAGACTGGGCAGGCAAAGACCCGTGAAGGAATGGCAAGGGTGAGGGAGAGGTTGAACCAGACTGTAATACAGGCTTTCCATAAACTGAAGGAAAGAAAGATGGAAAACACTGAAGAGCTGTTCTCAAATTACATAATAAAATATTTATAAATAAACGATTGTGACTTGTTTGACACTAATACAGAAAGAAAAAAAAATATTGTTCTGGGGACTATCAAAACAGAAATAAATACTTACCTGTTGGTAATGCTGATGCTTCTTACAATTATAAGCTACAAGTAGCATCTGGAATGTTTTTCCTCTTTCATGAGAAAACAGTAAGAGAAGAAAAACTCATCTAGACACTGTTTTTTCAACTTATTTATCAAAGTATTGGTAGAGTATCCAGACTATATTGTTCCAATTGCATCTTGTTTTAAAATAAAAGGTAAATCAATGCATGCTTATTGATAACCTCAAAAATATATGGAATGATTTTGCTGCTATGGGGTATGAACAAAAATAACTTTCCTCACAGACTTAGACAAGTTTTCCAAACTGATATGGGAAGTAAACTAAGCCAAACAAGTAGATCTTAATGTATTTCAAAGGAAAAAAAAAAGCAAAATATATTCTACCTGCTTTTACCGACTTATTTAAGGTATTGTACACAGCTTGTTGGTAATTCTTTGGTGGTGTTGCTTGCTGAAGATACACTGAGTAGATGGAACTGGAGTTCACTGTCTGTGGCCCTTTTCTGGGAGACTGAGGTCTGGATCCTTTATCAGCGAGAAAAGGTCTGATTGCCACAGTCAAAGGCAGTTCTGGCCTGCCCTCTCCTCCTGGGAACAAGGGGGGGCCGGAGGGCTGATACGTGGGGCTGGGAGGGACAGAAATTCTCTGCTGGATCTGCTGTGAGGAGCTGGGCTGGTGCACGTTGCTGGGTGGCGGGAGTGGAACCGGCCTTTGCCGATTTGCTATACTGGTGCCAGGTCTGGGCAGGCTGCCATCCTTCCTTCTTTCTAGAGAGTTAGTAGAACCTGTTCCTAAGGGAACTGGGCTTGGATAGGTCCCATAGTTCTGAGGCAACTGCTTGCTTACACCAGGAACTGTTGGTGGCACCTTCCCCAGGTCAAGACCCTGTGTAAGAACAATAAATAGTATATAACATTTAATTAAAGTACTTCTGAGCAAGAACATTCGTCTTTCAACACACCATACTAGCAATCTTGTGGGACAGCAAAGGAGTCAACATAAACCATTTGTGTTTCTTTATCACTAGATATGATTCTACCTGAGTATATCTGAGGATCTCATCATATCTCAGACAAAGGCCACAGTTTAAAGGCACCTTCAGCTGTTAACACATTCATATCAATTCAAATCTATTTGCATACATGCAAAGCCTGAACAACTTGTTCTAGGTTCCAGATCTCAGTGTCTAGTTAGTAACATACTTGACAATATATATTGTCAGAGTTTACCAAAACAACTTAAAGACCAAGTCCTTGTTCTTTAAAGATTATAGTCTTACAGAATTCATACAGTACTAGCACAACAGTGCAGACAGACACTACTAGTGGACTCAAGGAAGGATTTAATGACTTCTTTTGTGAGATTTTTATGAGAAAAAGAGTACATTGAAAAAGTAATAATCTATACAAAGGAAAAAGACTAACAAAGATATGGACTAGAAAAACGTGAAGGAGGAGGGAGAGGATTAGGAGAAGCAAAGAGAGAAAAGGGGAAACTAAATATGTAAAAGAACAGGAAGGAATACAAACTACTGAAGTTGAAACAAATCCACACATTTTAATGTGATAAGAACAGAAAGGAACAGAAGTAATACAAAGGTAATTTTCTTTATGACTATTTAAATAAACAGCAGCAGGGAAATGGAATGTGTATCTAACTGAAGTGAGTTCAGCTATGAAAGCCAAAGGTTCATAATTTCAGCAAGGCAGATATATAAATATATCGCAGATGAAACCCACCAGCTTATCAGTACTTCCTAATACTGAAGTAGGCAAAGGCTGGCTGGATATAGTTCCTTGTTTTAAAGCAGTATCCATGCTTGATTCTTTCCAGTCTGTGTTGGAGATCTGAGGGGGTTTTACCACAGGGGCTGAGCTCTGTTTAAGTATCGGCCAATTTCCATCATTAGCTTGAAAACAGACAAAAATACTAGATTTAAGATAATCTATACTAGCAGTGCAAACAAGCAAAACAACATGTGAAATAAAACACATTAGATTACAGCGGGATTAGTTTTATTCTAGAAGTGAGATAAATCATTATTAATGTTTGATTCAGCAATCAATACTGAAAGCCAAATCACTGCACAGAATGTGCTGTTCACTACCCTTTAACATTCAAATTGCACTGAAAACTTCTACAGAAAAATATGATTAAAATCTTGGCTTGAGTGTTGCATATTCTACTATTAGAAGGAAAACAAATTCAGAGTAAAAATCCTTACAGAAACACTTAATCAACACAATTCTTTGGGTACTATCCAGAGACACTGTCAAAGTACGCTAAATGTTAAGTCTGTGTAAGCCCCGAGTGGACTTACTCCAAATTTAAACTATGGTTACCAGATTCATTCACCCATAACAGGATGTAAAAACTCCCTTCAACAGCAGGGTGGAACAAAAGCACACATTCCTTTGCTGGAAGTAGTGGTTAACTCACCTTTTGTTTTTCCTCAACATACTCACCCGATTAGAATTGCCCCAGAGATTTAATATTAAATAAATTTATAAAGTTAGCTGACAACTTTAACTCAGAGTGTCAAGACACAAGTCATGGGCTTTTATCTTCATCATATGCAAAAAATCATGCATAGCTGCACATAAGCTGAGGCAACAAATCCTTAATGAAGTCCTAGATGCATTGATATGTTACTTTATTAACCGTGTGAGACTATTTTGTTTCAGTTCTCTAAATAAGCAAAAGAGTTTCACAGTAGCCTAATAATTAGATATGGTTTATAGTAACTAAATACATCCCACGTTAGATCCTAAAGGTTTTATTTGCCTTTAAAAGATTAAACTTCAGCCACCTCTTCCTCTAAGGAGACTGGAGATCGTTTCTCCATCCCTATGGCTTTTAATTGTTGTAGTGGAGCACTTAAATCAATAAGACGTGTAACATGTAATTGACTTTACTACAGGATAGCAGCTAAAATGGAGGGGGATTTTGCATGTGTGGAGATTCAGTGAGACTTCTGAACCTCACAGTAGTATACAACATCAAATGAAAATCAGGTGTTTAGAGGCCAAGTTTCCTATTTCATCTCTAAGCCTCTAGAGAACAGAATCAGCAGGTCTATTTCTAGAATTCTCTGTCTAGTATAGCAGATAGCTTCAAAATAAAGTGCATAGGAACATTCTAATCAGAGTGAATTTTTCACCACTCTACTTTCTATCCATGAGCCTTATCCTCTTTGTTGAGTATTTCTCAAAACAGGATTAACACTTACATACTTTTACACTGAGAATACAGTATGTAGTCCAGAAATCACTTTTCACACTTGCAAACTGCCATGAAGCCCAGCTTTAACACTGGCAACATCCAAGAACTGAAAATGTTGCAGGTTTTGTTTGTTATTGTTTCTAATCATCTGGTTATCAAGAGTGAGACCAAAAAAGTGTCTAAACACTTAGATCATAAATAATGGCAAATTTCCCAACTATGCATTGAATTAATGTTTAATATACAAAATACACAAGACATTCTGTACCTCCAGTAAGGTTACAGTTCAGTAAAACCTTTGTTTTGAAGATCAGTAAAAGGTGTTATAATTGATTCATGCTAAACATGAAAGCACCTAGATCTGTAAGTTCAGTTATGAGGAAAGCACTTACAGAAACAACAGCAAAAGACATGACAAATTTAAACATCTTACCTGCAAATTCAACCCACATTCTACTATTAGAAAGACAGATACACAAAAACTTATTGTAATCAGCACATTTATCCCCAGATTCTGAGGTAACAGACTGGAAGTAAATTCAGACTCTCTTTCCTTTCTCTAATTGAGACTGTGAGGGTGGGGAGTCAGTGGCACAGATGGCCCAGAGAGAAGCTGTGGATGCCCCATCCCTGGAGGTGGTGGTCAAGGCCAGGCTGGATGAGGCTTTGAGCAACCTGGTCTAGGGGGATCTGATGCCAACATCCTCCTGACAAGGCTGCCAGCTCCTGCTCCCAGCACCCCACAGCCAACTGGCTCCATCTTCCTCTCCAAACGCACCCTCTTGCCCGTGCCTGTAAACTTAGCACCCAGTGTACTTCAGCTCTCACCAGGCCATTGTGCATTTACATAAATAAGACAGTGACACACAGACACAAAAGGTTTTGTGCATTTTCTCTGACTTTACCTAAAGTTTCTGTAGGTCTGGATCCAGGATACTTACTATAGCAACTGAAGCACACTCCAAGTCCAATGGAAGGCAGCAAGATTCTGGCTATTGACTTGGACAGAGTGAGCTTTTATCCCAACTCTGGGGTCAGTGCAACATGGAAGCTTAAAGTTTCCCACAAAGTAACTCAATCTAAGCCTGTATTTTATACATCTATCCAATCCAAGATATACTAAAACATGCTTTAGTGGTTGCCAGAAATTTCTAACATTTAGAAAATTTTGAGGTTTTTCAGTGAAGAAAACTCATCCCAGGTACACTACTACAGTAGTCCTGGGATGAATTTGCTGCAAATCTGTTTCCTTCAAAGACAAAAAGCAACTTCTCAGCCATTTTACATTTCAACAGCATCTTCTACACGCCAGACCACAACACAAGTTCTAAAGATGCTGTTTAATATGCATCTGTGTGCAAGAGCTCAGATGACCATATTAAAAACTGAGTTCTTAGCTAGCCAGAGATCTTCTACGGACTCACAGTGCTGGGTGTCAAACAGAGTAGGTGCCAGGCGGATGACATTGTGAACAGCAGACTGAAGAGAAGTGGGAGGTGACAGAATAGGATCCACTATTATGTCTAAATCAGAAACCTTCCAGGTGTCTGGAGATTTTTTCACACACCCACAGTCTGTCTCTACCGGACACACCAAGGCAGATCCAGTTACACAGAAAAAGAAAGAAAAAAGGGGTGGAAAAATTATAACAATGACAATGGAGAAAATTAGAACAGGAACACTCAGATAATGAGAAATAAAAGCATGACAGCTGAAATAAATTCTCAATTTCTTCCTGGGAACATATAAGCTTCTCCTTACATAAATCTATTATACAGAACTTCAAGTACCTTCAAAATAATAAATACAAAGTCAGTCCTAAGGCAGAATAATTACTTTTATAATATTAAAAGTCCTGAGGTAGGTCTAAAAGTGGGTATATATATTATGGGAAGTTGATATTACAAAATTGTGATTTTTGGTTGGTAAACTTAAAAGTTAGGAACTGCCCTTTTCGATACGTGGAAGAAGGATCCACAAATCTGAAAACAAAACTGTTGCAAATCTGTACCTTCACCCCACAATTAAGTCACTCCATATTCTTGAGACTCTTCCATAAAACCACACTGATGGGGTTTGTGCAGATTTTGAATACTTTTAGCTGATAAAGGTATTGCTTAATCACTAATATCAATGGGAAAGATTGGGGTCTTTTTTTTAAGTTCTGTTTGGCCAGTTTTACTTCCTCCTTTTGGGAGGCTTGAGGGGGCATTTCTGTCACTCTTTCCTACAGAGAGGTTCAGATTGTCTTCCCTCCATCTCTTCCTCTCCATCTAGAAAGCACGCTGCAAATTTTGCTGGAATATTCAGTTTTAAGTACTAGGATGTATGTGAATATTGCAGCAGCTTTGGTCTCCTAGTCATTCCTTATCCCATTTTTGGTCTCTCCTAGGAGAGCAGGTAAAATAAGGCCTGTGGTTAGACCAACGGGATCATGCATTTTTATTTGTACTATGTGTATTTTTCCTAGCTTATCATTTCTTAAGAATTCTGATTTTTCGAAGATATGAGCGGACAGGTGAGATTTGCTAGAACTGAGAACTTAAGGCACAAATATGACCTGCTTCATTAAGTCTCCAATGCAAATTAAATAATAATTCTATTTTATAATGTAGATGGAATTATTGATGATGGGAGACCTGGGAGCCAATTTTGGACACAAAGATCTGGGGAGTACTCTGGAGGGGCAGTTTCTTCACTAGGGCAGAAACAAGTAAACAGCATCAATGTTAAGGTTATTTCATTTGAGAAATACATCAAGGACCACAAATTCCCACATCTCAGATGGTGCAAAAATGCCCCATAGTTTTATTCTACTTTCCTATTTAGTCTCCTTCTAAGAAATAATATTATTATTATTATTATTTACTCACTAGCTTTACTTGACAAAAAGCAACATCCTATAAATAGTTATTTATAATACAGTTTTCCACAAAGTTGGTTTCATTATTATATTCCAACACAGAAACTAATTGAAAAAGCTATTAAAGACACAACATAGAATCTGTGAAAAAAAGGTGCTGCCTTTAGGGAGGTACCAGCCAGTAAAATTTCAAAGAAAACACCTAATATCCTAAGAAAAAATCATGGAAAGAGGCAAAAATGCCACATATCAAACGACTGATGTCCAATTCACACAACAGTATTAACACATCTGAAACCTGCCTCTTCCACTACTGAAATTATGCCAACACTGGGTCTCCTAAGATTACTCCTTTTCTTTACTGCCCCTTTTTCAAACCATATGTATTAATGAACATCACACAAGTACTTACCAGATTTTGATCTTCCATGTGTTGAGTTAGGAGCAATGGTGAGAGACTGTGGCTTAACTGGATCTACTGGTACAGCGTAAGTGCCAGCACTTGGAACTTGGATGTAGGGTCCGACTGCTGCCACCCTTCCTGAAGCACTCAGGGATGACTGGGGCGATGAAGTTCCATTAATACGATTCAACTGAAAACCACCAGACAAATTGAAACGTGAATGTCCATTTAATCTAGGCCTTTCTGCATGAACAGGGAGGTCTAAACTTAATTATCTAGAACCATGCACGGTAGCTGGGACACCTGAATAATTAAGTTATCATACTCTGTGCTTCTACAAAAAGAGGGGGAAAAATGTAGTAGAAAGCACAAATTTTATTCCTTGAAAACAACACCTCAAAAATTACATTTCTTAGTCACAGCCCATACATCTCTTGTAGACACCTTTACCTCTAAGGCCTCTTTCATTGTGCCTTTCTCAAGCAAATGGTCTCAAATGAGTTCTTAAATGATCAAATATGTACGGATTGGGTTTTTTAAAAGCAATACCTCCAGCTAGTAATACATATGGAAATCCAGAATTCATCTCTACAATCGTTTTCAAGCTCCAGACAACTATTAAGCCTAACTTTATCAAACCATTTATATTTTCATCCATTTTCCATAATGGAAGATCAGTATTTGATAAAACCCGAATTTTTAATGTGTTAATGCCTTGAAACACAGCACATAGTGATACTTTCCTTCCTAGAAATATAAACTTTTCTGATTTTTAATATAATATTGTCCGTGCCATAAAGAAAAATATAAGCAAACATATTCTGCCTTTTATCATAGGTTCTTTATATGTAACTGTATTACTTGAGTGGGAAAAAGTGAGATTCTATGTAGTTTTTATAGGCCCTTGATAAACTGAAGTGTGGCCCTTTTAACAGTTTATCTTACAGGAATGTTTTCTTTTTGACGTGCCTCAACTTTTTTCTTGTACAGTCGTTCGCGCAGCTCATTGATTCGCTTGTCCATCATGGCCACCTCCATATTGCGTTTGTTTAGGAGTTCTTTCTGCTGCTGGAGCTTGGAGTTCTGCTCCTGGTTAAGCCTGTTACGGATCTTCAAAAACAATAAAATAAAAAAAAATAAAACCCCACTTGTTAGGACCCATCTCTTGGCAAGTTGGTTTTTAATACTGTGTTAAAAAACCCAAAGCAACTTGGATAGGCAACTTGCTCTGGTGTCTCTAATTTACGCTTCCACATATCCCATCATGTTAGCATTTGCAACCATGAGCAACTCCTAGAAGAAAACAGTGAAAAAATATCCTAAAAAAAATAGTCGATACCTTTTAAATCCATACAGGCTGCAACCCATTTATAGAAAATGGATTGAGGAATTAGGCATAAAGACATTTCAGACCTGAATTCTGCTGTGAAGAACTAAATCACAGAAAATGTTTGTTAAAAGTTATGCTTACCCAAGACAGTTTGTCTGTCACAAAAACTAAGTGATACCAAAGTTGTAACAGAAATTATGCTATCAATTCTGTTTTCAGTTCCACATGAAAATTCATGATGTCTGGAAGGGGTGTTAACTGAACTGCTAGAGCAGGGACTGGGCACAGATTTTTCTCTCTGCATGGGGATTAAACTGAAACCTTCACAGCAGTTTTCCAGTAGATTATGAGGTGGATTACCTTTATGGTTTAAATCAACCATGACACTCTTTCTAATTATTTCTCTTGCTTTGCCATTGGCATGTTTTCATACCTTCAATAACTCAGACATTGTCTCAGTGTTCCAATTTTCACAGTAATGTTACAAGCAAAAAACACCTGAGGCAAATTTAAGTCTTGATAAACACATATGGAATCATTGCGAAGCAGCACAAGAGAGAAATCTTCATCTATTAAGCATTTTTGCACTTAGAAATACTCAAAGGCAGATATGCCTTGTATAAACAGGGAAGGGGGAAAAAGAGAGACACTTACTCCTAATGCATGAAAATAGGATGGATTGATTTGTATGTTGTACTTGCTCATCTAAATACATGCGACTGATTTTGAAATGTAAATTAATTTTAAAATATTAAATATATTAGAGCTGTTACCTTGATCACAAAAATAAAGTACATGAGTAAATAAAAAAAGCCATCAAAATCCCGATACACTAGCACACAACTGGACAAAATTTCAATGTGAACTGAATACTTAATTACTCACGTGAGAACTACACTCTAGATATAACAATCTTCTTGGAGGAGATACACAATATTGATGCAGGGAATACTGTGTGAATATACTGCAACTTTGCTGCACTATACACTGCAGGGAATATAGTGCAGCTTGCATTTTTAATTACTCTATTAAATTAACTATTTAATTCCTATGTATTTTGTTTATTCACACCAGACAATATAGCTGTGTTTTCACAATAGACTTTTAAAATTACAGGTCTGCAAGTTAAGATGACATCTAAGTGAGCTGGTTATATCCAGTTCAGTGCAAAATAGGAAAGTACCAAAATTAGTTTCACAAAAATTTTTTGAGAGAGATTAAAACAAATAACAGATTATGTGGACATTCAGTATTTCAGTATTAGGGGCTGAGAAATGCCCTTCAAAACACTTGCACGCTTTGTATCATTACGTGTATAACAAACAACAAAACAGATTTTAAAGCTGATGAAGACCTTTCTGATAAAAGGTTATATGCCAACTGCAGCCTCACACACACCAGCATTCCAACATACTACTTCTATGAGATGTAACAGAACCAAATTGCCACTCCTAAGAGCAGCAATACAACTTTTAAAATCTACAGTTGTAGTTCAAACAGCATCTTTTTGTTATTTACCTGTAGCTCTTGATACAACTTTTTTAATTCTACTGCTGCAGGCCCTGTCATTTGTCCATTGTAAGACTGAAACCCATTCAGTTTCCCTTTCCTTAAATCCTCCAGTTGTTGAGTGAGTTGATCCACTTTTAACACTGCAGCCTGCAGCTCCTGCTGCTTTTCCTGGAACATGGCACTTATATGCTCAATTTCAGTTGCTAAAATTAAAAAGATAAAAATAGCAAAAAAAAAAAATAAAATCAAGCAGAAGTTGTTAATTTTTTCATTCTACAAGTATTAATAAACCCACCACACTAGCTTTACATCTAATACATGTATGCATGTACAAAATATTTGCATTATGAATTTGCTAACATTCGTAATATTTCCTAACAGTTAGAGAATAGTCTTATTCTGACTTTATGCTTGACTGTATAAAACTAACAAAAAGTTCTGTCACATAAAAATTTCATGGAAACATAGAACACCCATAAGACAAAAACCATGCTATCTGAAAACCCGCTTCAATGCTATACCGAGTTACAATATAGAATTATTTGCTAGTCGTGTTGTGAACAGCAAATTAAATAAATTAAGAATTCCACATACACAGATTGCCATTCATCATCTTGCTGTAGTCCACTTGTCCTCTCATGGCACGGATTTTCTTCAGCTTTGTCTCTTGGGTCTCAACACGTTCTTTAAGTTTTTGAAGCTTTTCACTCTCAGAAACAGACTGCTGCTGGCGCCGTTCTTGCTGCTTCAGGTAACGCAAACGTTGTTCCTGACAAAAGGAGGTTTTGAACAAGAGGTACCTGTTACCCATTTATTTTAAAAAAACCCCACGTTAACTTAAAAAAGCCTATCACTTTGATCAGAATTTTTACTTCCACAAATCAGAAAAGGCTGTATTTCGTTGAAGTATGTACCAGTCCTAGAAAAAATTCTTTAACATGAAGTTAACAAATCTGCTTTAGAGTAGAGATTGAAGATTTTTTTAGACAAAAAAATATCCTAGTTACATAGATATGTGAATACAGCCCTAGTCTGAAAGCTCATTCAAATGCATCTGTGATGCTTCCTCTGGCATTTGTTTTCTGATAGAATTAACAATTTTCTTACTGTTGGCAAAATAAATTTCCAGCACTGTTACCCAGCTTCCAAAAGATGACCAAAAAATATGTCCAACAGACCATTTTAAACAAGATAACCTGCTGTAAGATAATGTTCCAGTTCTAAGTAACAGTTCTTCTGCTGGGCACACAAGGAATTTTTTTTTTTTTTTTTAAATATTATTTCCATCAAGAAAGAACAACAGAATCAGTAGGTTGACTCCTAGGTAGTCCAAGCATACTCTATCTCTACATACAGATATGTATGTATCTAGATACACACTTCAAACAATGTCAACCACTGTCTAAACCATTAAACCCACTCCCCACTCTGCAAACATACTTAAGAGTCTTATATCTCCAAGACTTGGAACGGTAACATGTGAATATTTATGAATTGGGCATATTCTCATCTCACACCACTGTTACTGTACTGGAGTGAATGAGCTACTAAAGATGACCAGAGAGATGAGCCTGTTCTGCCACAGATCATGAGGGGGGCCACACAAAAGAGATAAATAAGCACTAGCAATATTTTTATAATGGCACACAGGTTGTTCAAGTAGTATTTATGCCAAAAAACTGCATTGCCTAGGCTAAGATTATTCTGGCAAAATGATGGATTTCTCAAGCTATTTCTTGAGCTTAACTGAAATAATTTAGTGTGTCTTTCTCTATCCATGAGAGGATATGCCTATGTTGAAAAAAATTGGTCTGCATAAAATTACCTTAGCAACCAACATTTGCTGTTGATTTTCAATCTGTTGCTGTTGTCGGGCAGCCATATCTTGCAGTTCAGAAAGAGTGAGCTCAACACGTGGATTCCCAACCTGCAGAACAGAAAATGTTACAGGAATGTGTTGATGTGTATCAGGCATTCTGACCAGACAAGCTAAACCCCCACTCTCAGAGGAAGGTTAAAGGCTCCTCCCAGGTCCTTACAGAAACAGGAATGATGGGCACCTGTAAAAGAGTGAGGAACATCAGACCTGAGGAACATCAGAGCAGAAAGGAGTGACACAGACCATGCACAGAGGTAGAATAAGCAAAAAGTGGGAAAGTGGATGGAGATGAGAACACTAAGAGACTAAACAAACAAGAGAAAAAAAGAGCCCTTATCCTACATTTAACACCTCTCTGTTCAGATGTTTGATAGCACTGGCACACAGTCCTGATACAGCACGTGAAACACACGTGCAAACAGGTATTTTAGGCAGTACAAGAATCTGAAGCTGCTTTCCTTCCCTATTATTTTCAGTGTAACCGCCTTGGCAGCTTAAACTGGAGGTTCACATTATTTACCTAGCACAGGACAAGACCACATGAGAACCCTTAGATAAAGGGTCACTAAGCTCACATCCGAAGATGGTGAAAATTCTGATATATTGGGGTCATTTAGGGTAAGGATCTGTGAAAAACAGTCTGTACAAGTGAAACAAAGCTGATCCCGTTTAGGTGAGTAAGTGGCTATTACTCTAAATGAAATGCAAAGTATTAGCAAGGCTTTCTCACTCCTTTTGCATTTCAAAACTAACACAGTCTACAAAATTAGGATGGAGACACAATTGATGAAAGTTCTTTAAAATTCATACAATGTGTGTGACCGAATCTTGTGTGTTTTAAAAAATGAATGCGTTGTTTCAGTATATCCATAGTTCTATCAACAAATAAAATTTACATTTATACACTAAATTACTCCAAACACATTTTTTGTACACAACGCCAAGAAAGAGAGTGTAACATACCAAGAAAAATTCCAGAAGCTGCCACTTGCTACTCAGAAACCAAAACCCATAACTTTAGAACTACAGGGTTTAACCACAACTTCAGAATTTCCACAAAAAGAAAATACCAGTCTTTGAAAAATTATGTTGCAAAGTTCAGAACAGCCCAACACCTGTTTCAAAGTATTTACACATAATTCAGTCAATTTATTGGATCAATGTAAATGCAGGACTACTGCACTCTAATAATTCAGTAGCAATGTCGTTTCTTCACCAAATTACATGACTACACTATTAGTAAACCAAATAAAAATTACATCCCTTGCTACCCCCAATATAGTCAATACTGCTGAAAAAGAAAAGTAAATATTTTGGATATATTGATAAATAAAACTGTTTCAAATGCTTATAAAATGGAATGAGGTTTGAACATTTTACAGATATACCGGAAAAAAATGCAAACCAAAACAACCCCCCTAGCACCCAAAAATCAATCCCATATCAGATTATGGATCTGATCATACCTGCTCCCATAGGAAAACGGATTTAGCTGCTCTGCTTTTCTGGGCCCACCCTACTGATGTCCAGGCATATATTCCCTACAGTACTTGTACTTCACTCTAAGAAAATTAAAATTCTTCTCTAATATCTTGTGGACACCACAGTATCTCAGGCACTTTGAATGCCTTTTTTCATATTTCTCCATCAAACTCCTACGTAAGTAAATATCCATTCTCCAACCAATGCATAATACAGAAACTTCTTTAAGCTTCATTTAGAAAAAGGAAATACTATTTGTTTTAAAATAAATCATTTTTTTTTCTACCTGAATTAATATTTCACGTTGCTGCACATACGCGTCAGGTAAGACATATACCTCAAGGTTAATCATTAAAATGAGCCAGATTTGGACCACTCACTTTTAAAGCTGCTGCATCTTGGACACATGATACAGACATGTCAGCCGAAACGTTGAGATAAAGTTATTGTCCCTGTTTGAACATTTCCCACTGAATAAATTATGAAGTGAAATTATAATTCTTACTGGAAATGATGACTGAAATCCCTCTTACTAGTCACCAATAATGAAAAATTTTTATAGTAGAGAAGTAATTAAAAGAGGTGAAGTCCACTCAAGATACTAATTTTCTATTTCAACACTGGTTAAAAACCAGAACTTACTAGTGTGTACTTTTTTTATTAGCATGACTTATGCAGAGAAGAGTCCTTCCCAATATTCTTTCAGGGCAAGAAACTTATAAGCACTTGTGGCCACTGAGAGAGACATTTTATTATTAATTACTGACTGAAAGGCACTAATTGGCTAAGNNNNCTGAAAGGCACTAATTGGCTAAGAAAATAAGGAACCTTCTCCAAGTGCCATCCACAAACCAAAATGTGCTTACTTGAGACAAGAAAACAACATAGAAAACCAGATGCTGAACAAAAAATGTTCAGGCTCTGCTGACTTCAGCTGGCATGAGCAATTGCCAGAAAAAAATAAACCTCTTATCTGCTTCTGCTGGGCTCTGCAGGCAATTCTTACATGGGGCTAAGAATGGCATGAAGGCTCCCCATGGATCACTGATTTTAGAAGGTAAAAGGGGAGTGTGTGTGAATTGACAGTGTTTGCTTAATACACATTCATGCTTTTTCAGAAATATGTAACTTGCATGAGACTATGCAAAGCTTTCCCAATGCTTCTTTTCTTTCTGCTTTAAAAAACATTGATAGCTCATTGTATTTCCAGTAGAAATGTTAAGTGTAACACTGTCCAAGAAATAGAGAGATGTTTTATTACACTAAGTAATCTTGTTAAAAGTATATCCAGACTCAAAAAGTGGTATCTGTATAGGGGTTGTGAGCATTTCAAAGTCAAAAAGCC
>VYZT01053545.1:0-34323 GCA_013400735.1 Pomatostomus ruficeps
CTGCGCCTGATGCCCCCAGGACACAGTTGGCTGTACTGAGTTTAGTCCTGGTGGCCTCATGCATCATCATCTTCTGTAATGTTTGTGTCTGTTGCCTCCCTCCCAGATGGCAATTTACCCTTCTGTTTCAGGGAATACAGGAAGTCTGTCATAAAGCATACACAACTCTTAAGGGCATGTGGAAACACGACCTCCTAAATGGGCTTCCATCTGCGAAAAACAACATATTTCAAAGATAAAGTTCTTTGAGGCATGGTCACATGTTTTATTTGTTTCCAAAGAATCATGAATTATTTCTAGCCCTGTATAAACGTGATATCAAAGCAATTAATCTGGTGGCCTATAGAATTCACTCCAAGGCACGATAGGAAGCAACCCTCTCAACTGAGGACGAGATTACATTGATTTTTTAAAAAAGATTTATTTTTTAACTTCAACTGTACTCATATAAGTCGAATGAGTTTATACTCCCTAAGGCTCTTGATCCTATAAATCATGAACTAATAACAATTTAAGATAAAATAAACAGTCTATCTTCCTCTTGGAGATCAGCCAAAAGAAAAATATTTGCTACAAATCCTGCTCCTTCCCTAGAATTTGAGTCATTTGGATTAAGGCTTTGAGAGGAATAAAATAACCCTCACTACTGGTAGCCAGACAAACTACACATTGCTTTACCTGCTTTCACTCCACGAGTATGCTGATGAAGAAAAAACATGAATCACGCCTCTCTATGCAGTCCATAAAGAAATTCACAGTGGAATATTGATCATCCTTCTGTGCAGTGGGCTTCATACATGTTTGTATGCATGACAGAGAGGTTATAAATAACTTCCCTACATCAAGGAAAATTGCTTCCTTGTTTCTAACAAGTTTCCCTTGTTCAGGGATACTTCTCTCTGCGAAAAACACACTTTTCCCCAATTAATCTCAAAGTCTCAAATATTGATCTTTGTCAGTTCTTACTCTTAGCTTTTGTAACTTTCTAATGTGTTCTGTATTTACAGAGGAAAACAAATAGTAATCTGAATCCTCACAAAATGAGGAGTTTAAAAGGAAATTTTTGGATACGACTTCTAATTAATCTGCTGGATTTACACTATGTCCCCATTCTGTTATCTGGAGGAAGAAGTGTGCCTCTCTCAGGGGAAAAGAACCATACGGAGTTCTGCTGTATAGAATGAGCTACGAGTCTCACACTGAACAATGACTCAAAGAATTGGGAAAATAATTTTCTCATATCAATCAAATATTCATATGAAGGTACACAAATTACTGATACAAGTGCTTTCAAAAAGAATATTTGAACACCATAATATAATTACTGTATATGGCAATGTAAGATTAAACCAAAGGACAGGCAGTAGTACAGGGAGTGGTACAGAATGGACTTGCTGCATACATAAAGGTGATCAAAATCTGAGAGATTCAAATTCAAGGTTCAGGTGCTATTCCTGCAAAGATATTGTTTTGAGATAAACAAGAAGTCTGGACATTCAGGCATAAATCAAAATTCTCATTTCAGAATGTGAGACTGCTGCTTGATACTTTGTCAAAGGCTGAACTTGTTCCAGATCATCTGTGTGATAAGGGTGAAACCAGTTTCACCGAAACAGAAAATCCTGAAATCCTGTAACTTGGAGATGCCTTCAGATGCCTCTTGGTAAAAGCAGTAAAGACAGCACTACAACCAAGGATCCTGCCAGTGGAAAGAGTGTTCCTCAACTCAACTTTTAGACCAAAGTGACGACATAAAGCCAGACTAGGGAGTCTGAGCTGTACCTTGTCGACGTCGACTGTTGAGTTTCCTAAAGCAGGTGCCCTCCACAAGTCGATTGAGACGTTGCTGCTTGATCAGTTCTAAGATCTCTGGCTGAATCTTCTCCTTTAGCTCCCTTGGGAAGAGAGAAAGTAGAGACTTGTCAGATTCAATCAAAGAGCATCCTCCTTCCTCTGAAACAGAGTCTCACAAGATGTTTCTGCAAGGCGTTTGAAGAGGGTACCAATCACAGACAAACCCCGGTCAGAATCTAGTCTGGCCCAGAAAAAAAAACCCTTTTTCTTTTAACAAAGAATAGGAATCAGGATATCTTTGTTGTAAACATCTCTCTGCTACAACATCACTGTATGACTCAGACCAGTTGCTTGTTTTTATATTACTTTACTCATTCTAAAAATAACACTTTCTGTAATGGATCAACAAGATTTTTCTGCAACAAATAATGCTCTTTCATCATAGGAGCCCTTTGAAGATTATCTGGGGGTCTGTCACCTTTTGTTGCATGATCCTATGCTGGTACACTTCACTAGCACTATTATTTAGGACAACACAAGAAAGCTAAAACATTTTGAAACAAAAATAAAAACCAGGGAGCAATGCCAATGAGTTCAACTAATGAACAGCACTCTATCCTTGTTCTTAATTTCATATAATTTGATCACTTTATTATTGTCAGAATTTGTGGAAGACTAACTCATGACTAGAGATCACTCAAGAATCCAACTTCACCTGTGCCCAGGAGTGCAGAAGCCTGCAATACATTTAGAAATAATCTTATATATCCTTCAGAAAACCCATTTTCTACACCTTACTTTGATAAGAGTTCAACATGTCAAGAACTAGGCAGAAAACATATGCACATAATATTTGAAGTTTAATTTCATACACCATCACATGGATTCACAGATGTCTGAATTCATCAGTTATATCCTCACTTAGATTCATTAAGAATACATAAAAGACAGGTTTAAACATCAACTTGACAGCAAGCCTAGTAAGATTAAAAAGAAATAACTGAATGTGTAGAGGATTTATAAAATATGAAGTTTGTCAGAACCATAATTTTGCATTGCTGTGCAAATTAGGTAATACCAAAAATCATTCTGTCTGGCAGTTTGTTCCAGCAATCATCATCAAAAGGAAGCTAAGCTGTGGTATCCCATAGAGACAACAAAATTTTTCTCTTCTTGAAAACTTAGGAAGCCCATTCTCTGCTGATTTCCACATTCATTTGGATCCTGTGCCTTTGATCTCACAGACCCCTACTGAAATCACTGCAAATCCCCTGCTAGAAAGATCAGGCCTTTAAAATAAAATGCCCTCTTTCCCCTAGGTGTCAACGAAATGATTGGATGCATAACCCTCTGCATATTTACAAGCTGTGAAAATCTAGCTGGTCAAAAATCAAGGAAGTATTGTAACTATAGAAACAGGCCATCTTTTGGAAATGCGCTATTAGTCCTTTAGGACTTGAATTTTCAAGCATTGTTGTTTTTTCATTGGGATCTAAGATATAAATATGTTGAATGGTTAAATACTGTGATTAAAAGAATTTTGTGTTTGAATAAATGTCTTGCTTTTACTGAGCTGATGAGTTTTCCTATTCCTCAGGTAAAACCTTACAGCAGGGGCTGAGGATAACAGCATTAAAACACAAGTGTGGGTTACTCAGCAGTCCAGGCTGCTGACTAAATTTCCAGCTGGACTGATTTCAAACATTCAAGAGTGGTGTAAGCATCAGCTTGATATTTAGGTAGTTTAATTCAGAAATTGGATGGTTATCATTAAATAGGTGTTAAAGATATCATAAGATTGTATTTGTAAGACACTACCAAAAAACCAAAAATGGATGGGTCGCCCAGCACATTAACATCTGACTGTTTGCTCATAACATTCTGTCTTCTGGCCTCTAACACCCTACCTGCCCTTTTCAAACCAGAGGAAGAGAAGGATTTTTTAACCAATCCAAAATGAAACAGGTAATTCTCTCTAAAATACTTCCCTGCCTCAGGCAGACCTTGCATGGGAGAAAGGAAGGAAAGAAAGAAGGGACCTCTCGCCTCTTTGGTTATGTTCTGGAGGCCCTCTGCACACACACATGTATTTGCTCCCAGTTGTGAAGCTCAGTGTGGTGCTCTCTTCTCTTTGATGGTCCTTGAACTTAATCACGCAGAGGTTGTGGACACAACTCTTTATTCCATGGAGGAACAGTCTCTGGTAACTCCGGACTTAGTGAAAGCCCGTAAGACCATCAAGCCCTTGCCACGGTCACTTACTGTCCTCAGCAGCCCCTGCCAACACATGGTTACCCTGACTTGGATGGTTCTCAGCCATTTTTCTGACACCATGACTCCAGATATATTTTTGTGAGATAATCCTGCCACTCAGCGCTCCTCACTGTCAAAGTTTCTGTTGCACTACTTTGAGGTGACAGAAATGGGTCAGAACAATCAAAGCACAGCACACAAACAGAAGATGTACTGCTTTGAAGCTCTGTATTTCCTTCTGAAAGCCATCTGAAGGCAATAGAGTTCTGTTCCTCATGATCAGTGTCTAGAGACAGGAGGGTTAAAAAAAAAACTTTGTGCAAGAAATATGTTCTCCTGCCTAATTTTAAAATCCATCAGGAGCAATGAGCTAAAGGAAGATCATAAATGCAAATACATTTTGTGAATATTTATTTATTGTCCCTCAGATGACATTTACGTAACAGTTTGTGCCTTGTGAAGAGAGAGAACAGAGTAAGTCTAAGGAGACAGTGACTTTAAAAACAGCCATCAGTTTCCTACTGTGTTTCTGTCACATAAGAATGTAAAAAGTCAGTGTGCTGCTAAGACAGAAGGGTTGAGGGAAACACACATTAATATATATGAGTGTTAATTTTGTGATCTCACTGGTCTTATCGCTGGAGGCAATACTAACATCAGTTACTTGTTTTTAAAATATCTGAAAATCATTAGAAATTGTTTTTACGTTTTTCATATTACACAAATTCTTCTTCAGCACCAGTTAAAGATGTCCCCAGCTTTTACCTTTCCAGCTTATAGTTAAGACTCACTCAATAGTGGTTCTCTTTCCAGGATGAGGCATATTACAGACATTTAAATTATTACAAGACAATGGGAGAGTAATCCCAGAACTGGTTTAATTTGTTTTGTCCTTTTATCTTTCTGGCATCTAGCTATGCTCCCTCTCCTGCTCAAGCATTCAGAGCAGGCAGTAGTGACTCTTTCTAACATTGCAGAGAAATATGTAAGATAAAAAGCAGAAAAGCATCCAGACACCTTTCTCTCTTTCCTTGCATGTTGCTGATTTTCACACAGATGTTACTTGGTAATGGCTCCCTAGCTGCCATTAACTCTCCTTTAACCAGCAAGTCCCCAACTGGGTGCCAAATTTTTATCTGGCATTAACCCATCTCTGTTGCCATTTAATTTGGCAAGGAGATCTCTGGTCCTCTATTGGCCTACAGGACTCCCAGACAACTTCTTCTACAGCCATTCAAAATGAAACTGTGATACTTTATAATTTCATTATGAAATGGCAGTTTGGATGATCAATAATGATCCCAAATCCCTGAATGTATTCTGAAGGACTTTTTATTTTTCCAAAGCAAAAGCAGATATTGATAAAGTTTTACTTCACGTGATATAACAATGCTCATATAAAAGAAACAACTAATCCTTGCAAAGCAAGGTTGTTGTAGTTATCAGGCTCTAAGGCGACGCTTTCCAGATTACATTCACTGAAGCTTCTCTTATCCAGCAGCTTGAAAGCTTAAAACTACAGTGCTTCATACAATGAATAGCAAAAGAAAGACTTCCATCATGTTCAAGGCAGGAAACACCATCCCCTGATTGCCATATTCTCAAGCAGAATTAAACAAGGTCTGCTGATGCTACAGTCCCCATTGTCCACAATCTCTTTTAGCATAACTGCAGGGCTTTAAAATATACAGCACAGCCACGATTGCTCTCTTCACTCACAGTCTCTTTTGCTACAATGGGGCCATGATTCTGTACTTCTATCAACTGTGCCATCTATGCAATTTGAGAGAGTTCAGTACAGGGAATGAAATCAAAGCGCAAAATGAAAGGACTGTTTCTTTTCACAGTCAAGAACAAGTGATCATGGATGTAATCAAAATGCAAATGCATGGAGTTAAATCTCTGCAAATGCAGTTGTGATTGCTTAAACACCTTATCGATTTACTTAGCCTTTATAGCCTTTAGGCTTAGCCTTTGTCCTGAATTTGAAATGATTCTCTGGTAACACTTCAGTTGCTTTTAACTATTTGTGTTGGCTGTTTCACTTGTTTCATGATGGGGAGGGAGACTCCACACTGTGCCAGCAACTAGTCAGAGTGACACTGGAAATGAAGAGCTTGCACAGGGCAAGTCCTTCAATGCTAGGTGATAGTGCAAGAGAATATAAATAATTGACCTTTTTCATACTTAAACTGTTGATTCATAGGGAAAGCAGGGAAAATGAGAAGCTCTGCTCACAAGCTTTGCAGTTCTGAGCAGCTTTGAACCGCTAAATTTTGCAAGGGATTTGCAGGGGCTTTCTGAGCAGCGTAACGACACAAAACTAACTGGAACCATTTGTAGATTTTTAATTGATGCATTACTACGAGTGACATCAGTTAATTGGGCATTAGGTTGTATTTTCTAACGGAAACAAAACACTGGAAACATGAAAGAAGCATTCCCCCTTTGATCCACACTGGCATGGTTAAAATTTAGTTTGTAATTCTACTTAGCTTATGCTTCCACTGTTGCCCTGCTGCCCCTGGAGGAATGCATCCCCAGAGCTTGTATTTAGATATCTGTATCCATTAGAAACAAATCAAAATTAATATCCTGCTTCTGAATCCTGAAATGCTCTGGTCCAAATCTGTTTCTATACTTTTGCCTTGGAAAAGGAGATTTAGAGTATCATGAGCCATTCCACTTGCAACACAGTCAGGATTTCACATTTCAGCTAATGCTTCTGGAGTCCTCACCATTTCTCTGCCGATCTCAAAAGATTCCTGCTATTCTCAGTACATCATTTGTGCAGCGCAGAGTCTGGATCTGTCCTGTGCCATCAGTTCAGCCACAAGCCCAGACTCGGTCCAGAGCCAAGTGCGGCCCCCATTTTTCATATAACAGAACAAAGAGTATTCTGAGAAATGAGAAAGAGCTTTGGAGGCAATATTAGCCTTTCATACTTTGCAGTAAACAACAAGAAAAACACTGTCCAGCTGCCAGAATGTTGCTATTTACAAATAAGTAAATGACTGCTTGTCATTAACACCAATTTATAATGTTATAAACAAGGACAACTCTTTTGGAAAGTCAGTGTATACTGGCTCTTCTTCTGGGCTTTCCCCTATCTTGCTCAGAGAGGCCTTGAACAGAAGACAAAGTTGTTATGTTTGAGTAGTTGGGTATTTTTTTTGAAAGCCACTACCAGCACCAAAATCAGGCTCACAATCATGCAGAGCTAGGAAATGTCAAAGCACTGTTTCATATAAATAATCCATGTGAAGTCCCGTTGGGATTTGCCAAATCTGGTTTCACTGAGTTCAAGGAAAAAGTTATGATTCCCAGCAGAAGAAAACATGACGTACTTTAAGCAGATGCCTCTCTACTGCTTTTGAGCACAGCTCCCTGGACAGCTTTTCTCCCTGGGATTCCCCAGAAGAGCTCACAAATGTCATTCGCCCTTGTTAATCCTTCCATGAAAAAACGAGTGGGGAGAGAAGACAATACTTACAGAATTGGACGAGACTGGAAATCTTCCTGGTTCATTCTTTCAGACTGGCGTATTTTCAGTATTTCTGTGTAACTGAGATTCTGAAGTTTGCTCTTGAATTGGTCCAGAGAGCTAGGCTTGGTAGTGAGTGCTCTCATTATCTGTTCTTTCACTACCTGCATTACCTGCAGTTGGCAAGGAAAGAAAAAGAAGCTGTGTTAACACTTTGTGGTTTTGTTCCAAATCTTATTCTGGGTCACACTAAGGTTTCTAGGTACAGAAGATGATAAGTACTATGTGGTCTCTAGACAACTTTTCAGCAACATAACCAGAAAATAAGCCAACTTCTGGCAGGGCATCACAGCCTACATCAAAAGCTCATCTGCTCTGTGACAGAATTGGAGTTTTTTTGAGGGTGGTGGGGAGCTGCTAACTGGCCCATTGCTTCCTTTTATCCCTTACACCCAGAGGCAACGGGCACACACTGGAACACAGGAAACACTTTTTCACTGTGAGGGTGACCAAGCACTTGCACAGGTTGCCCAGAGAGGTGGTGGATTCTCCATCTTTGGAGATACTCAAAAGCTGTCTGGACATGGTCCTAGACAACTGGCTCTGTGTGGCCCTGCTTGAGGGAAGGCTGACCAGATGACTTCCAGAGGTTCCTTCCAACCCCAGCCACTCTGAGATTCCGTGAGAGCCTTACACTGCAGGCACTTTATGGCCATACACAGCGAAGGAAAGGGAACTCACTAAAGAGATCATTAGTCAGGGGAAAGAGAGAGATCACTTTGCCAAGGATATTACAGGATTGCTTTTGAATAAATGCCATACACAATGCAAACCAAAAAATAAGAATGAAGGATGGCTAGGCAACAGCCATCTATTCTGCATAATAATTATTTTTTTCAGGAGAAAACTGCTGAGACACAGTTAACTAAGGAGAATTGCTTGGATCTAGTTCAGATAAATACATATGAGACATTACTCTTTCTCCCTCCATAATCCTAGACTCATTTCCTTGGTGATGGTACAAGTCACACACTTTGAAATATTTATCTGATGCTGTGCTTAAATTGGCTGAAAGAACATTTTATCGTATGTAGAAAGGTCCATCTCACCCAAATTCCAAAGCTAAAAACCAGTAGGAAATGATAACAGCCCCTTGGTATCAAAATGGTAACGAGAGAAATCAAGAGTTACACAAACAGAGGGCAAAGCTTTTTCTGTGCTGCTAATTTTCCCTTATTCTTTCATCTTCAACATGTATCTTAAAACAGAAACTTAGCCCTTCAGAGGTTCCCTAGTAATTCCAAAAACTTCTCTTTTCCTATAAATATTTGTTTCACATGTGTTGTCTTAGCCTTCTAACTCATTGCCTGCACTGTTTTCTATTTTTGCTTCCTGAGACATAACCTCTTTCTCAGATGTGATCTAAGCACTCATTTTAGCTGTGTCCAGCAAGTGAAACTAAGCAGCTAAAGAACTCAAGAATTACTTAGCTGGTCTACCAGTGAGAATTAGCTACTTCCCTACTGAAAGATGAACCCCTGACTGGCACCTGACTGCTTAGGGGAATTAAGACGTCCTTGCCTGCATTCACAGTGCACTCACCAGTCCACACCAGCCCAAGTATGAAATGTGCTGTCACACCTCAGAAATGACAAACCACCATAAAACCCAAACAACCTGAACGTTGATGGATCATGCCCAACAAGGTGAGTGGCATAATCTTACTGATTTCACTGGGTCTTGGTTTAACAACTAAAAGGGCTTAGGAAATATAATGAAGGACCACAAAGGAAAACATCTTCAAAGGAATAGCAGGGAAGAGTGAAGCAGGTAATTCCAGTGACAAGTTGGATGTTTACAAATATATTTCGCCTTCCCCTTTCTGCCTTCTTGACAACGACTACCTATCGCTGCTAATTAATTTTAATCCCTATGTTATATATTTATATACTATTCATTAGGACTAATTACAATTAATTACCTATTATTAATTAGACTGCAAACTAACCTTACCTATTGCAAATGTATTCAGCTATTGGTACCCATCCCCTAACACGACTGTTTGGGTTCCCAGTGAACCGGGTGTAACTTTCCACCTGACATTGAGCTGCTGGCTTCACTTCTGCACTCTCAGGCCTGCTGAGAAGTTGTGCCAGATGACTTTGTTACATGTAGTTTTACAGCCAGCCTGCAGCCATCATTCCTGCAGTACCATGCAGAAGCAGCATGCAAAACCGGCAGCTTAGCTGAAACATGCAACCCTTGTGGCTGCTCACGGGATCAAACTTTCTGCCTGTTAGAAGGCGACAAATTACTGCAATTTTGAACAGCCAGGCGTAGTATAACTGCTGAACGAACCATACTACACTGCTGTAACAACTATCACTACCTTATAACCTTGATTTTTCAACACTAAACCAGACTTGCAAGTAAATATAGTGCTGCAATCGCTTATGCATGCATGTAATTTCAGTTTCATGAGTTCCTTCAAATATCTATACAGATCTGATTTTTTGTTGCTTACATATAGATTTAGTTTCCTAAATTCAGGCACTCACAATAGGGAAGATGACTCTCACGAGCACTTTTTCCTCGTAAAACAAATTAATAAATACTGTATTTTAGGGACTTGAATGCATGAGGATCTTTCCAGTCTGATCTCTAAACCATCCACAGGAAGCAGTGCTCCTTCTTGGCTAAGCTCTGCAAAGGAGGTTCAAAAATTCAGTAGATTTGGAGCACCGTCACTTATGCTTATTTGCAACACCCTTGACACCCTTCTCTGTAATTCATTTTTTGTGTTAACATGCAAACAATGAAAATTCCTCTTCTTTGCTATTGTGTGGAAGGTCATTCCCAGGGTATCATCAAAGAGCCCCTCGGTCTAGAGGCTGCCCTTGCTCCCGAGAGAGAAGGCAGGGAGCGTATGCCCCAGGGCCAGCACATAAGGGGACGATCACTTGCCTTGTAATGTTTATAGCCAACACTATTTAACTAGCTGGCCAAAGCGTCAAAGCTGCTGATTGCAGTGAATCTCCTGAGCATTTGGGAATCACTGCCAAAGACTTCTAATCTGTTCAATTTCCAAAGCTCAGCTGCCAGCTTTTGATTACTGCTCTCTGGGAGACAGCATCAACCTTTCCTCCTCGTGTATCTGACCTTACAATGAAATTAAAGATACTCTCCACGCAATGTGATTGTACATAAACACTGTAGACAGCGGTTTCAATTACATTATACTTTGCTACTCTTACTGAGAAATGAGTGTTCCAGAGGATGCATTTGCTTTAAATTATCTGCTTTTTATCTGACTACCTCTTGTATGGGTAAGAGAATCCAAGTTCTGTGTTGCAACTAGGATAGATAAATTCACTGAAGACATGAAGAGAAAGACAGTAGGAAAAAAACAATTTTTTTTTCAGTTAAACACATAAGACCTTATTCTCCAGATTTTACATCCATTTTACATATTACAATAGCCAGTATCCTGCCATTAGGTGTTTTTCCTTAAGATATTTTAGTCTAGTTTGTTTTGCTTATTTGACCTCATCTTTGTAATATCATATTCTGACTACTTTGGCTTTCCAACATTTACCCCCTTTCTTCTCTCTCTTGCCATGACAACTTTTGCTTGTGCAAGTAAAGTCTCTTCTTTCTGGATGGAGCAGAGGTCTGAACTTGGGCTTTACAACATAGGATCAAAATAAAAAGGGTGAGAAACTGTTAAGACCAAAAAGAAGGGTTTATCAGGGCCAAACTCTACAGCAAGCTTCTCACTGACTTTATTTCAACGGCTTGCTTGCAGCTACAGAAAGCACAAACCCCTCTACTCTACTCACCTTATACTGATGCAAAGTTTGCTCTTGGCACTGACTACAGGAGCCAGACAGCCCTCTCAGGCAGACCTACCATTAGCCTGCAGGATTCTGGAAACTTAAGGCTGAGCCTTCTACTCACCAGATACATTATTTCTACAAACTCACAGCACCAATCTTTTCAGAAATCTCCCCCAGAACAGCCTCAAGGCCTGGATGTTCACAACAACCCATCTGGGGTGTCACCCAAGGGGTAGTGGCTTTGCACTGAAAGGTTTGGATTGGGCATGAGGAAGAAATTCTTACTGTGAGAGTAACAGGTTGCCCCGAGAATTTGTGGATGCCCCATCCCTGGAAGTGTTCAGGGCCAGGCTGGATAGGGCTTTGAGTAACCTGGTTTAGTGGAAGGTATCCCTGTCCATGGTGGTAGGGCTGGACCTAGATGATCTTTAAGGCCCCAAATCATGCTATGATTCTCTGATGTGTGGAGCACCAGACAGGAGATGAACCCTTCTCATAATTTCCGCACAATTTCAATGTTTCACTTGGATAAGCACGTCCTTTGATGTGCAACAACAGCAGCAAGAACACATGTGGATGCCATCTCAGCAGCCTCTAAGGTGTGCCTCTTGTGTCTGGGGCACAGGTTACACTGACTGCTGCTTGGATGGCTGACTCGAGGGCTGGATGTGTCAGGAGGTTATGCTGACCGACTGCTGTTCATCTTGACAGTTCTCCCTCCTTCTGCACAGACAAGACTTAGGTATAAATAACCCCCATTACAATGATGTGCTTAGTTCAGTGCTCTCCTAATTTGGCTTAACACTATCAAGTGCTGCAAGGTGTGATTCCCCTACCTCACTGCAGTGTACGCTAAAAGAGCAGCCACTGAACTGCCCTGCATCTGGAGACTCCGCTCTACAACCAGACTTGAAAAACCTGAGAAGTTTTAAGCCCTCATTCACTAGCTTTTTCATGTGACCATTTACAAATTATCCAGCCAACAAACCGAGAACTGGAGGAAAGACATTTCTTTGCAAATTGTTTATAAAAAATGCATTCCTAGGCTCCTTCCTATCTAAATGTTCCTCAAAAGAAGTAGCTTGGTTTATATAGACTAAAGAATGCAGGAGGAAATATCATTTAGTGATTGAGATTCAGCTTGATCATTTCAGTCGCAAAGGGATTTCCTTCAGTTAAATCCACAAGACAGGCAAAACCAAGGTTGTAGAATGAAATAGCCATATCATTCCTAATGAACGGTGCTTACTGACAAAGGCGGCTGTAAAGAAAATTTAATTCTGAAGGGAAAGGAAATGACTTCAGTTTACAAGCAACCTGTCAACTCCTTTAATGAAAATTTTACATGTTTAATGTGTGCACCAGGTAATTTGAGACATTTTTTTAGACTGTTCCAAAGGATGAATTGTTATAACTAGATCAATGGTTATGTTTTCAGAGTACTCAGAAGAGTCATCCTGAGAGGCTTCAAGGTCCTTGGAAGATAATTTAATGGTGATTCCCCCCATGCCCCGCCCCAATCTCCACATATTGCAGTCTATGAATTCACTACACAAGTCTCTCAGTCACAGCCTGTACCAAACATTCACTCCACATTACTTTAGAATATTAATCTAAACATGCCCTCCTACACAAGCAAATTTAAACTCCGTGCTGGCACAATCTAACCATTGACAAGAGACTCCAAAATTCCAGACCATTACTTCTATTACAGTCTGTGTACTCTGGAATTACAAAAACCCCCCAGTTTTCAATCTTCTTAGCTATTCCAGGACACAAGGACAGTTACTGTAGCCAGCAATAAAGAGGCATCTCTAAGCCGTCTGGATGTACGTAGCCACAGGAATAATTAAGTTGATTCATTTTCAGGAAGCAGGATGAGAAAGCAGCTGTCAGAGGATTTAGCAGATATAAGCTCTGATACATTTTATCTCTTCATTTTTCTGCAGAATTTAAAACCCATTGCAAAAAAGTTTGTGTTTCCGTGGTTCTGGCTTGCTTTTCTTTCCTGCTTTCCTTTTTGCTTGTGAATATAATTTTCTAATAGGAATGAAGATATTTTTCAGTCTGCAGAAAAGAGAATTGAAACCATGCAATGGTTTTGATCAAGCTGAGCAGTCTGTTTCCATGCAGGATCAGTATCAGTATCCAGTTCAGCAGTGACTATCATTTTGCAGAACAAATGAGCACACCTAGCAGATGTGAGGATGGTGCTGAGAGATAGGAGATGTGACAGCAATCCCACACAAGGTGTTTAAAAGGTCTGTAGCAGGAGTCAGAAAACCTGATGCTGTAGCAGTACATCATTGTAAAATCTTGTTCAGAGCCTCAGGACTCAAATAATTGCCTGCCCTCTGGTGAGGAAAAGAGGGAAGAGAACCTGAAGAGCCTGACTTTGCACTGGATCCCAAGATCCAGAATGTCAAGCAGTAAAGAAAGAAAAGGCTGAAGATTACGATTAATTGTTTTACATTTTAGAGAAGTTGATTTTCCTGCTTTTTATTTTCCCTTGGCTAATGAATCTCAGGTGCAGGAAAACAGACTGAAACCACATGGTTCCTGGAAACTGATAGGCTGAGACTACTCAGCCTATCAGTCAGACTCCCAAGACTTTGGGATCTTCCTTTGAGGACTCATTACATTCTTGTAAGAAAGATGGAATAAGAGCACCAGGGTCATGAGCACAAGACTCGTGAGCACCATGAAATAGGGTGTGAAAGGGAGGCCGAGAAAAAATGAGGAAGGGGTCTGAGGAGTGCCTCCATCTGAAAAAGCTGATGTAAAAAAGTTCAATTCCCTGGAGAGATTCCCAGCTTATTGTGCTATTGCATGGGAGCACCTTGTAAATCATATTCAGAAGAAATGGACCACTTATTGCTGCACTCCATTATATGACATCCCTGGGCTACTCTACCTCTGCAGGAAGGGTCTGTGGCCACAGCTTGACTTGGCACTTTCCAAAAGCTCCCAGAATTCTATTAGCTGCACTGATTATTTTCCCCTGGATACACAGATCCTGATGGAGAACCACTGGATACCTACAGAGGCCTCCAGGTCGCTTTTAACATTACTATTTATTTTCTCAGTTAAACCCAGTAACAGTGGCAGACGCTTTGGCTGGGAGCAAAAAGCATCTTGAACTTAATTAAGAAAAAAACAAAGACATGTCACAAAATTCCACTGAAGGGTAATATGGCTAAAGGAGTGGGCAAGAAGATGATTTTTACAAGGAATGGGAACAGACTGGAGTACACAAAGGATAAAGAACACAAGATAGTAGGAAGGGTGGTATAAATATGGAAAAGTGACCAGAGCAGGAACAAAGGTTCCAGTGGGGAGTATCAGCATGAAGAGGAAGGCATCTGGAGGATGGCTGGCAACAAGATAAGTAAACATAGGGACAAGTCTGAAGAAGAAAAAAAGAGGCTATGATAGATGTTGTATTTCAACAGAAATTGAAGGCTAAAGGAAAAGAAGAAATGAGATTTTATTAAAAGTTCAGTTAAAAGGAAATAGGATTAGAGAGGGTAAAATATGGGGGAAATTATATATTTCTAAAATTATGGCTCAGAAAGCAGCTGACTGAAAGGAAATCTTCCTTAAGGACTGGCCTGAGGAAGTTGAGGATAAAATTAATAGGAACAGAAAGGGAAGCAAACAGCAATCCTTTATGAACTTGAAATGCGAGTGGATTTAGAATCATCATCAAAATACATGCAAATGCTCTCCATAATGTCTTCATTTTATAAAAGACAATATGGAAGAAGTTCACTGTCTCCTTGCAGGACTGAAATCAGATGCTACCCATAAATGCAGGAGTTCCATTCAAAACAATGCTAATCAAAACACACAGGTCAAATACCATTTGCTTGGGTAATATTGGGCTGAAACAGGAATGACTGATAGACAGGAAACCTGTTCCTTCCATATAATATTTGCAAAAAACTCTTTGCATCAGAAATAAGAAATAAAATTATTTTCCTGTTTGTGCTTTGTGCCTTGAGGTAGACAAAGCAAGAAATAAGTGCTGTATGACAATGTTTCTACCCCAGTAAAATGATGTGTAAAGTTAATATGACAGTTTTTGTAAACTTTCCTGTTAGTTAATTAAAGTCTTAGGTCAGACAGTATTACATTATTTCCCCCAATGTCTGACAACCTCCTTTGGCAAAATAAAACATGCACAAAATCATTTGTGGGTGGCATTTAATCCAGGGCTTTTCACAGACAAAATGTACTGATCTTCTCAAACAAAATGTTAAGTGAGCGGAGGGGGGAAATGAGGAGATATTTGTATCCTTAGTCATATACCAACATAATAATTAACATGTCAAATAACACGCTTGTAAATTCTAACAAGAAACAATATGAGATTTACCCATGATTAGGAACATACATTTGGGTGCTGCTTCCCTTAATTACATTAAATGGCACACACTAAATGAAAATTAATTTAATATATTGGCAAACCGCTGGTTCTACAGGAGGAAAGCAAGGACAAGATTCTATTACATAGCTTTTTTCTCCTAGGAAAATATAAAAATCAAAGAACTCAAATTCTAGATATTAATGAAGGATAAAAAAAGACTCTTTAAATGGGTAGAAAAACAGGAAAAGTGGCAGAGCAAATTAAAAAAAAAATCAAACAGAAGGGTCTGGAATCATTGCTCAGTACATCTGATAAATAGATAAAACTGTAAAAAGAACACTTTGCATTTCAGCTTCATATCTTCCTATCTCCTCCAGCTGAGACTAAACCAAATAAAGGTGTGAGCAGCTGCATAGCTGAAGAGATCTCCAGGCTCTTTCACCAGCTGCAACCACTGTCTTGAGGTGCATCCTTCCCAGGCAGGAATGGCCACATGGAATTGCACATGGTGCAAGGCTGCCACCATTCCTGCTTGTGTTGTCCCTCTCCTTGTCTCCACTCAACTACAGGGACCCTCCAGCCTAACTTCTAAATGGAAGGGGAGCCACTTGAACCAGCTTCATGTCTTCTTAATACCAAGAGAAATGGAGTTCCTTCGTTGTCTAAGTGACCAATAAACACACCAGCCAGCACAAAGCATCAGGCAATATAGGTACAGCTTCTCTACCTTTCAACTTCACGCCCCTCCTCCTTGCTAACCTTCTCCCAAACCAGATGGACCTGGAAAATCCATCTAGTGTGTCCATGAATTCCACTTGTTTTTGGTAGCAAGTTCAGCAAAATTTCCTCATGTGCATTTTTCACAGAGAAGATTTGCCTGTGAAAAATCTTCAGTGATTAAACACTATATATGCAAAAGTTCTGCAATTTTGCCAAGCTTTGCTAATACTTATGTACTACTTATGTAATACTTGCTGTTCCTTCAGCAAGTCTAAAAGTTGCCTCACTACTCAAACAGTAAAATTTCTTATTTAGTAAAAGTATCTCCTCACATTTATCCTGTTACTTACATGAACAAAGGAAAAGAAAATATAAATAGAAGCTGAAAGTTTCAGCTTTTGTTTTTTGGACCTAAGTGACTTTCACCATTTCATTGTTACCTTTTTATTTTCTTTATTTTCTGTTTGTTTATTTTGTTTTGGGCATTGCACTTTATTAGAAAAGTGAAACTTCCAAAGTTTCCACATAACAAAAAATGACCAGAAAGACTGAAAATGTGGTTTTGGATTAATTTCTTTGAATTGGAAAGCTAAGTCATATACTTAGGCTTTTCTGATGAATGTACAAACCCAGTGTTTGGTATGCTGGTGTTGGAATATTTAATTCAATCCCATTATTTCCATTCTCTTACACGATAAGGTAAACGATTAAGCTGAGCATCTAGGAATTAGGAAAAAGTAAGTAGTTCAGATATGCCATGCCTCTGAATGAACCTACATGTTATTTTACATCATAATTTATGACAAAAATAAGCTGTAATGATTTTTAGGTAAAGCCTTGTTTTCATATTCATGACCTGGAAGAACAGTGAGCTTAAAAACATGCCTACATAACACCAATTTTTAAGCACATCTCATATTAATAACCGTTTCAAGTGATAATTGCATTGTTATCAGAGATTCCAGTCTGTGCCACAATAATAAAAATAGCTGCATGAAATAGCTGAATGATTCACAAAAACACAGAAAGCAATGAAGAGGTTAAACCCATTGCAACTTGTGAGATGCTAGCTATAAATATTATCCTGTAAATCTGCTGCTCACAAATTACTGACTTGACAGATCATAATAAGTGCTGTCAGGACTATTACAAACTAAGATCTGCTTGGAACTGCCTAACATACACAAAATGTGTATGTCCAAGAGAAAGGAAAAAATGCTTTCATTGCCATTTAAAAATATTCTGAAATAAGTGAATAATACCTTTGGAAAATTCTGAATTTTTGCAGTCTAGTTGAATGAGATTTTTGCCTCAGGTAGTTATATCATTATTCTGCTGGTCATATAAATAAGAACAACGCATATTATTTTTCCTCCTGAGTTGTGGCACGCAACCAAGAATATAAGGAATTCAACCAGACTATTCTTAGAAGAAGAAAATGCACAGATGACTTGTTTTGCCATACCTCATTTTAAGAACTGCAGTGAAATGGTTTATGGCTTCAGAAACCTGTATTTTTCATTGCTGCAAAGGAACAATCTTTTCTCCTCATGGATCCAAGGGAAGCTTTTTTGGGATCTACATGCAGTACTGGAAAATAAACTACTCCCCAGGACAGAGAGCAGTGATTTATATGACACCTAATACTAACACCAACAATTCAAGAGCATTCACTCACCTCACTGTGATTACAAAACTGATCTGCCAGCCAGGGAAGTTGGGAATGGAACAAACTACTTAGGTTACCCAATGCTTCAGAAACATGATAGACTTCCACAAGCACAGGGAAAGGCATCCACAGTTACGTGAAATCTTAACTAAAGATTTTTAGTAACCATTAGGACTGGTTCCATTGCTCCATCCCCTTCACTACATGCATAGGAGGCAATTGAAAAAAAATCACACTCTTTTCCCCTCCAGTGAATACTATGTCAATACCATATTCTCAGCTTATTTTTCCCCCCTCTTCCTTTCACTCATATTAAATCAGAGCCAAAGGAATTTTTATCACAAAAGGATTAAAACAAGATTGGCTTCAAGTTTACTTCCCACTATTGATTTGAAACTACCAATGACATGCACAGAAACACACACATCTCCAGAAACACATCGATCCTGCCTAGGAGGCTAAATAATGTCTTAAAACACTGCTATAACCAACTGGTGAGTTATGGGTGGATGAAGGCTTACAATCGTCCAGTAATGAAAGATCCTTTCTCTGATAACTGGGATGCTATCACTGCACTTTTTTCCACACTGTCACATATCACTGCACTTCTTTCCATATTGTCATTAATCCACATCTCTAATCAGCCAGCAGACTCCTTCTTTCCCACAACTACATAATTATTTACTTTATCTTTTTAGGCAGGAGATAAATTCAGAATTAAATGCAAGGTATTTTTTTTCCTTTGAAAGGTTAGAGTTGGAGTCTGGGCACTCCAGACTGCAGCAGTCACAAAAAACCCCCCAAAAAACAACAAAACAAAACAAAACAAACACATCACACTCATTCTACAATTTCCCTACTGCCTCATATGTGATTAGACAAAGGATTTGTTTGGTAAATTTGCTGAGGTCCAGAAAGAAGCCAAATGGGAGATGTCATGCTAGAGTGAACATGGTCCTGGGGCACAGACATGGTGTGCCCAGACACTCATTTCACATGGTGGTAACAAGGAGTCTAGAACTGAAGGCACAGATATCAGGAGCTTAATCCCCTCCTTGATTCTTTGGCTCTGCTGAGTAATTAGAGTGCGGAATGGCATGTGAGGCAATGACAACAAAAGTTTTTGTAAAACTTCCCTACTATTTTATCCTACTGGAAGTCAGAAGGGGGAGGAAATTCCTGCAAGGGAAAGATTGGTGGGAATGATTCAACCTGTGTTGCTGTGTATGAAGTGTTCACAGAGACGACGTGGTAGAGCCAAGGGGAAACCACTGTGTAGAGGCAAGGCACACCGGGTGGGAGAGGGCTGGTATTATCAGCGTTGTAAACTCAGAGGAAGGAAATAGTCAGAGAGGGAGAGGTGATGACAGCCTAACTTGGAAATGACTGTGTGAAACACATTTGGAATAAAATTCTGCCTGATTTTTAGGATAGAGGATGTAAGCATGGATGAAGCTGGCATCAGTACAAGGCAGGTATTTTCTGAAAAACAAGATACACCCAATATTTAAACACCTGACTCTTTTGCAAACTCCCACACCCTCTGTCACATCAAAAACACATCAAGTCCAAAGGCTTTTGAGAACAGTCAGCCATCTCTGGCATTTTCTCTAAACTAACTACCCTTATAGCTGGCTTTCCACTGAAAAATTTGGATTGGCCAGTATTTTCTGAGCAATCCCAAGCCTGCCCAGCAGAAGGCAGATGACTGCACAGTCACTGCCCCACAGAGCCACACAGCCAGTTCAACAAGAGCAAAATTCCTGTACAAAACCACTTCTTGTTTTTATCTTCTTCTACTGCCTGACACAGGCTAGGATTTCCTCGACTTTCCTGGCTTTTTTTCCTTCCTTTTTTCCTCCTCTCTTTTTTGATTTCAGATGCACTCCCAGGAGCATACCAAATGAACCCAAATACCGCCGCACAAGCCACATGCGGAAACATGCAAGCTCCTATTGGAGAGCCGGCCCGGGGGAAGCCTCATAAGGATGCTATTATAGTGGCAGAGAGAGAGGGAAATCGCAGCTCCCCACGGCAGCTGTGAGGCGGGCCGAGTGCCCAGGGGCCCCGTGGCAAGGGGCAGCGAGTGCAGGATGGCTGGTTTCCATGGAGTGAGCCAGGCAGGCAGGAGAGACGGCTCGCAGGAGGCACTGCTGCTGGCCGCTGGCATGAGGAGCAGAAATACCTCCTGTTATTTCACCTACCATCAACACCCACGTCTTCAGGGGGCTCGGTTCAAATCTACTTACAGCTCCTGCTTCCTCGGTCTCGTCTCCTCTGGGGGAGGACCATGACTCAGAATACATCGTGCTGTGCCTTGTTTGGTGGGTTGCAGCGATTTAAAGGAGCACAAACTGCTGGGCCCGAGCTTTAAATAAATAAATAAAAAACCTAGGCAAGCAGCACAAGCCCAAAGCTGACTGACCGGTGGCTTTTGGCACCCTCTGTTCTGCAGGAAGGCTCTTTTGCACATCATGAATCTTTGCCAAACTAAACATCATCTTAGCAGAGCTGGTGTTGCAACTCACAGCCATTGCCTACCAAGCAGACAAAAGTGATGCCTGCTGGAGAGACAGCCTATGGACAGCAGGGTTCTGCCAATTACCAGTATTTTTCATAGAGGTAAAAATAAGAATCTGCTCGGCCGATCCAGTACTGATCAGCATCACTGTATCAGAGTCCTGCATCAACATTTAGCTCGGGCACATATTTTCTACACATTGGAATATTGCTGAATGGAAGTGATAGGAAATCTGACTCCCCTGACAATGTTCCCCTGCACCATATAAACCATTTGTTCTTATGAAAACAGCATGCACCTGCCTCATGTCAGGGTTTCTCTGCTGTAGAATGGGTAGAAAAGTATTTATTGCATTTAGTTCATGGTAAGACTACAAGATCCTCCCAACATCTATAATGCACATCTGAGTTCATTAGGTAAAAGAACTTATGCATGTGCAAAGACTTATTATAACTTTGTTCCAATTTTTTATGTCAGAAGGAAATAGGGGGGGAAACGCTTCCTCTTAGAGCTTCTTGGAAATGCAGCAAACTATTCCAGGATGAATCTGGGCTAAGTAACATCCTTTTTAAGAGCAAAGAGCTCTGAAGTGAAAGCACAAAAGTTTTAAGAACAGCAGATATCTTGTTGCCATGTACATAAACCCAACTCCTCAAAATTGCTGTTTGACATAGCCACCTCCAAAACCAGCAGGACAGAATTCAAGATACGTAAACATTTCCCAATGAAAACAAAATTCTAGTTTTCTTATAGAGCCCTCACAGCAAACTCTGCTCTTGATACACGTTCAGGCCTGCACTGGAAAAAGGACAATTGGTGGGGGATCCTTGAGTTGCTGAGTACAATGCCAAGGTCCTTCCCATCCCAGTGACAGCCTCCTGCCCTCCTTGAAGCCGTGCTCTTCATGCATCTGCAGCACATTGTTCATAAAATTCACCAATTCTGAGCCTCTGATACTCACATAAAGAACATAAGTGACCCTTGGAGTTACTTTAATCACCCTGGTGAGACCAGGAAACCATTCAGATTCTTTAAGATTTATGTTCTTTCTGCTCCCTCCATGAAGTAATATAAAATTTGAGGAGAGAGAAACAAACCAAAGGACTCAAAAGAAATACTTATGTCTGATAGAAACATCTGAGAAGTCCCACTAACACTGAACTTAGAACCTGGTGAATGTTCTGTTCAAAAGTCAACATGTTCCAAGAGACAGCAGGCAGTGGCTGAAAACCCATCAATCAGCAATCTATTGTATACAACCCTTTCTATGTGTCTGTATAGCTCTAGCACACAGCAGCCTTCAATCTAGATTGCTATTGCAATACTTCAGTTCATTTAGATTTTTTTTCCATTATCTCAAATTCTTGTTCACAAAAACAGTGCAGTAAATCTATTCTGAAGGACTTTTGTTATCATAGGTTAGTTTTTAGGGCACTTTATCTAAAGAAGTTGGATACTTCACTGAAAAAAATCCAGATATAAAATTAAAATCAACCTCCTCCTCAAAGCACTTTAAAAGAAGCCTTATTTATTCTTGGATTTTTGGAAGACTGCAACCTACATATTATTTGTCATTTTAATCTTTTTGGCTGATTTGATAATCTTTTTTCTTTTCCTGCTTGTGCCTCCAGAATGACTTCTTAAAATAAGGGAAGCCACAAACCAGGAATCATCAGCAAAAGAAGGCATCAGGCATACTTCCTCATTTTAAGACTAGAGCAACTTAGAGAATCAGCAACAAATTAGTGAAAGACCATCAGATATAAAAATTAAAAATCTGAATAATCACCTTCTAATGGGTTTTTACATGCCATTCAGCAGAGAGCTGCCAGTGACAACACTTCCATGCATATCCAATTTGCTATTAATTACAGCAAGTAGTGAAAAGAGGTGAAACAGCACAAAAATCTGTGTACAGATAAGAGCCTTCCTGTGGTAGGACATGTCTCCAGAGTGGTGGGTCATACCAACCAAACATATCCACAACATACAAACCTGTGAAGTTAAAATACTCTCAGCTCCCAAAAGAAGCACTCAGGTGTCTATTCAGACTAGATGAGTATAGGATGACCACCCAAGGACAGTCTGGCAGGAAAGTGGATGTGACTCCTGGGACAAGGGGCAGAGACCACTGAATATGCAAACTTCTCACCTGACCAAGAAGCTCCTACTTTCAGCTTCCCTCTGTGTTTAGGCATCACTTGCTGCCCCAAACTGGGACTTGGGTGTTGAGCAGGGAGCACAAATTGCAGCCAAACACAGCTAAGCAAAAGCAGGAAAAAAGCTCTATCTCAACAGACAGCTTAAAAACCAACTCCCCGAGCCCAGCAAGCAGAGCAGGCTGCACATGGAAGCAGCACCAGCAGCTGAAACTCTGGCAAGGAGACTCGTGTGGGAGTTGTGCTCGCACTCGCTGAAGGGCTGTGGGCAGGTGGGAGGAACCTCTCCTTACTCGGGGAAAGGAAGGCGACGAGAAGGAACAGGAGCCCTATTGTGATGTGCCTGTGCTGGGGAACAGAGAGGATGTGAATTAACATACTTCTCCCTCTACATCCTTTGTGAGTGATTTAAGAAGCCTGATGATGGATAGCATTGCTGGGGCAGGCTAGTCTCAGGCTCTGAGGACGTGTTGCTGAGGAACAGCATCTCTTTCTAGTGGGGTCTCTTCAGGAAGCCACCTGCAAGGGTCGGGGTGCCACAGCTGTAGCATCCCCACCGTGCCTCACCAGCTCCTGGATCTTCTACATCTGAATGGGGCAGGCGGCAGCAGAGCCACCAGGGGGCCTCCATACCTTCCTTCCCAGCACTGTGACTGTCAGCATACCTAAGGGAGGGGGCATCTGACAACCACTCCTCCTCAATCACAGGTAAAACCTAGGATCAACCCCTCTTGCCTCAACTCTCAGCCTGACCAATTGAACTGCCACTACTCACTGCTTCTCTTGCAGTCCCAATTCCCTCCTCCCACTCCAAGGATTTGAGTAAGCACCTCCAGCACCTCTGACAACCCTGCTTTTCCCAGACTACCCTTGTCACTGCAACTGCCTAATAAATTCCCCCAACACATTTCCCTTTCTGGGAAAAGGGGGAGAAGGCTTCTCCGCTGTTCACAAGGATGCTGAAGGCTTGTGGGGTGAAAGGGATGGATGTCAGCTGCAGTAAAGAGACCAGTGCATGTTCCCCATTGCAGTGGAGGCTCTGGTCAAAGGAATGGAAAAGCACCCATGCACTCGCAGACAGCAAGTTCTTGCGGAGCAGCAGATTACCGGGCCACAGAGGCTCAACCTCTGCCACTGGGCCAAGACACAGGCTTTGAATTATGGGCTCCACAAGCAGCCCTCCCTTGCTAAGGCCACACTAACAGGAGCTGTTATCTAAAGCTAGGTGTGTTTGTTGAGCCCTTTCCCTTGCCTTGTCCTCCTCTGGCACTATGCTTTCCAGAGATAGTTCGCTTATCTTCAAGCAGGAGCCACACTTGAAACATGGCACACATAGATAATGGTGCTTCTATAATTCTTTCCTCCTGTAATATCAGAAGAGGCAAGCAGTGATTCTGAATGACTGTAGCATAAATCGGCATGAGAAAGATGTGAATTTTTTTCTCTTTCTAAACCACCAGGAATCACATTTTCAAATGCAAACCCCAATGTTTGGTGCTGACATCAGTTCTACAGAAAAAATGTGACTTCAGCACTAAGACCTCTGATGCACATGCTCCCCTGCTGGGGAAGCCCTGTCTGAAAAGGAGGTTTTCCTTGGTATAAAGAGAAAATTTAATTCCCAAGAACTGTACAATGTCTTATCTTACCAAATGAGCTCAGCAGAGTGTGCTGCAGAATCTTCCTCTTAATTTTACTTTTTCTTCACAGGGTAAAGCAAGTTTTAGGCTCCACTGGTCAGAAAATAGAATGCTAGACAGGACAGACAGCTCTCCATTTCAGGAGCTGATAAACCTGCATATCGAAAGGCATCTCCTTCAGACGTACTAAATTCACTCCTTGAATGGAGCAGATGTTAAGTTTCCAGTTTCCAACTAATCAAAAGTGAGAAAGGGAGAAAGCTTTTCCACTGCTGAGATGCTCAAAAATTTGACCAGCTGAGACAACTTCTGTAAACTTTAGAGTACAATGCAAATGTGTCTAAGTACAGTTGAGCGGGAAATCTGTTCCGAGGAAGCACATTTCTCTCTGTGTTTGCAGCTGTGCCACACAGAAGCCAAGATGGCACCTATGTGAGAGGCACAAGAAGAACCAGCTCTGATAGTATCACTTGTCCCTACTCAGTGAATCTCTGGCTTCATCCATCCATTGCAATTCCACAGGCACTGCAGCAAGCAACTCCTGTTTTATTCTACAAGGACAACTGATTAAGCAATATGCCCACTATCTTTACTGAAACAAACAATAGCATTTTATTTCCTTTCCACTAGAAAGGAATGAAAGTCACAAACAAACAAAATCAAGCCATCTCAGGAGAGGCAAAGACTCAGTCTGGGGCTTGTATCAGGTTTCCCAGACAACAGAAGATCAGAGCTTTAAGGTCCCCTCTTATCTCATTGCTCCACAGGCCTAGAAACAAGGAGGTCAAGGACATTGCAAGGGTGAGATTCCTACCTTTAAGGGCTGACAGTGCTCACCTCAAGTCATGCACAGTCAAAAGGTGTTAAAATGACAGCATTTTCACCAATGGGAATGTTAAATCATTCATGTAGCTGTTTTACATCAGTTTGAATCAATCTTTCTTTCCCTATGAGCCCTGGATTTTTGGACTAAAGGTTAATCAGGCAGACTGCCTTTTAGTTGGAGGAACATATTTTTATACTTCCTTATTCACTGCAGAAATAAGATTTTTATAATACTGCTGACCTTCACAGAGTGGTATTAAGATTTTATAATCACTCCCATGAGTGGCCTGCAGAATTAAACTGTGCCTTCATCTCTCCTGGACAGTGGGGCCATTGCAAGCTCATACAGACCACTTATTTGCTGCACTGCCAGTTATCTTTTATACCGACAACACACAAAGAGTGGGAGGTTGAATTACACACAGTACGTGAGAGAAGAAGAGATGAAAGGATAAGGGTGAAATGAGCTCAGCTAACTTAGGTGCTGATGGCAAACAGGTGAAACACAGACTTCCCTACCTACATAAAGTACTGGTATGTCTGTGCTGGTTACCCAGTTCCCACCTTGCTCAGGCCCAGACACCGTGCACTATTCTTAAATCTATTCTTCTTTGCCTTTTGGTGCGTTCTGCTCCCGTTTCTGTGTGGCAGCACCAGCAATGAAATAATTTCCCCATTCATTCATGGGTCCCAGCCTAACCTCTCTCAGCACTGTTTAGTTCTGCAGGAAAGCAGTCCTTAGATCAGTCCCAAGGGTCATTCACTCCTTCTGACTTTCTCCCTTGTAATTACCAGGGCTCCATAATAAACTTAACCATGGCAATAAATCATTATTTGTGAGCATTGTTTACCCTACCTAGGTCCATCAATACAGACTTGCCACCCTTAGGAAAACTGGTGGCATTACTTTGGGCACAGAAGGAGGTTTGGGACATATGGCTGCTCCCAGGAAACTCAGAAAAAATATTCACCAAAACAGTGCCACCAAGCCAACCACAATCACCGCAGCAGACAAATTCCCTCCTGATTTATTCTGTCCCAACAAATGTCTGCAAGGGCTGCCAGGAAGCAGAAACATTTGTTTAATCAGAGCCTCTGGAAAATTAAACGCTTTTGATGCCTGTGATAGGTATCACCTTCCTCCCCCTCTCATGCTCTGTTCCCCAACCACAGTGCTAGAGATGCTCTCCTCCTCTGCAGCACAGTGAAGAACGGAATACAGATGAACAATTCAGAGCCGATAAATCCATCTTGTTTTACTTATTCTTGCGTCCTCCACAGCTTTCCTCCCACTGCTGTCCCCTGCCACACAAATACGCATACATATAAGTACTGTCTTAGCTGGGTCAGCATGATTTTTTTTCTCCTTTTGTCCCACAGTACGTAACAAATTAACCTCATCAATATCAAGACTCCCACCTGCCTTCTGCACTCTGTCTGCTGCTACATCATCTGGGTTCATACTGGCCTCTTGGGAACTGAACTCCCACTGCAAAGGACAGTTCTGAATTCTAAAGCATACTCTTACCCCTTTCTAAACAGCTTTTTATTTCTAAAACATGATGTTCAGGTAAGATTAGTCAAGGAAGACCTACTCAGGGAAGAGCTAATTAAAAGGTTTTTCCCCACACTCTTTGGCAAGAGACCTGGGGAGCGACAACAGGCTAATTTGGTTGCAGAATACTCCCTGCATGGTGCTGGTACACAAAACTATCACAGTGAAACTGGTTATGAACTCTGCTTGACTTCTAGCTGAAGCCTAAGTAGTTACTTGCTGTTAAAAGATAAATAGTCTTTTGCTCTTCCTTGGATGTTAAGGAAGTATTAGCAAAAAGAAGTATCCCTTTAAATCCTCCCAGAAAGAACCTGGGTCTAGGTAGAGAGGTTCACAGTACACAAACAGATCAGAAAGGAAGGTTTTTGCTGCTTTTTTGCTCTTTGAAGTGAGGAAGATGAGATTGATCAGGATTCACAACTTGCTACAGAGCTGCTCACAGCTGCTGATGGGAATAGAGATGCTTTTCTCTGTCAATACAGAACCCATCCTGTGGGCTTTTACAATGTTCATCTGCCGTTTTGCTGTGCCTCTGCCTTTGCTTTTTTTTATAAAAGGGCGTACTTAAATTGCTATTATCTTCCACACAACTATAATTTAAATGAAAATGAGGTAGTTTTCAGACATGTCCAGAGCACTCTAATTCAAGAAGGATTTTACAGCCATTTTTACTGTGAGAAAGCTGTTAAGAGCTCCTCAGAAAGGAAAGGAACGCATGGATCTGTTCTTTCTGTGCAACCTCAAATGTGTCAGAGCAGTGAAATAAATGATGCTATTTCAGGCATATCATGTTGTGTTATTTTTGGCAGTTCCCAGCAGTTTGGTAAAATGGGAAACGCAAACCACCACCGTGAGAAGTTCTGTTACACTTTCTTTAACCAGTAGCACACATGGAGTTTTGCCCAGTGAGGACAGTATTTAACATCTCAGGTGTTTGGTAGCCATGCTGGTTTTATTGTGGTCACCAGAAACATTTGCAGTAACAAAATACTTCCATTCAAAGATGGCCCAGTCTGGAACTTGTGAACGTGACTTTTTATATATGACAGAGAGCATAGAAGTCTGCATATTTATAATTGTAAAAGTCATATTAACAAACATATCAGTGGGCACTGGTAGGGGCACTTAACTCTGGCTGGTTCCCTTGCTTTCATGTTCTGGAATCTCTCCTGAGTGCAGTGGACTTGCTCCCAGTCCACAAGTTCCAAAACCTGATGCTCGCTAGCAGTTATACATGTTATATACCAGCCAGAATTGCGCAGTATTCCTAGCCATGAGCACAGGAGCAGGAGTAAAGAGTAAAGAAATATCATATTCCCAGTAAGAAATACCCACAGCACAGACAGATATTCACTGGGTAATGCAGTGCAATCTTAATGGAAATTTTAGAGCAGGCCTGCCCTATTTGCTAATGTTTTCTGCTGCAACTGCTATAATACATCTGGCAAAACTTCCTTTTGGGGAAAATAAGATTAGGTCCATTAAGTACAAATAATGGCATTAATTTATCCCAACAAAGTTTTGTCCAGTTTATATTAGGATGAGCTGGAAGTTACATGTGATCCCCTTTAGAGAGGTTTTGTTACATTATAGGCAGCCATGCTGAGGGATAACTCTAGGGAATAGGCCTCAAAACTATGTTTTATCTTTATGCTTTTAACAGGAATGCTGCATCAAATATAGCTTGTCATAAGAGTTCTTTTTTTTCTCTGTCCCTGTCTGAACTGAGATTGTTCCCAACAGATGAATGAGGTGAGCATCTCCTTTTGAAGCTACTATTACTGTTCAGCTAAGGCCAATATTGCAGACTGCTGCAGCCAAATGGCCATCTCTATTATAGGACAGTGTCCAAATTTTGCTCTCTAGCTTGAGAAAAAACAGAGTACAGTGCCTAATAAAACTTTTAACTTCATTTTCTTTTATGTATTGTAGCAGCTGCAATAACCTCATTTCACTTTTCTTCAGCCTTGGTAATTTGACATGCAAGGTTCAGAGCCTTTCAGCTCAGACAGAACCATTAGACCATCTAGTCTGAACCATCTCAGACTACCATCTGGCTTAGATAGGAAGTCACTGAGAGGTGTCAGGGAGACTATTTTATCAGTGTTTATATCTCCATTAATTTGATTTTAGAAATAACACTTAACAACCTGTAATGGGCCTTCAGCAGCTGTATTCAACAGACACAAATTGGCAAAAATGCATGAAAATTGGGGAAATTACATCAGAGTAGAACAAACTTCACATTCTTGCTAATGGACTGGGAAAGACATTTAATGCTCCAAAAATTTCGTTCTTTTTCTGTTTAGGATCCATCTCTCATCCGTGTGTATCTACAAATGAACACCTATGTCCTCCACTGGACAAGGTAACAACAAAATCTATTGTATCTTACAGCTGGCTCCATGTCCTAAGTTGCTCATGAGGCAATTTCTGAAGAGGCAATTTCCCTCCTTCCTATTTACAACCATCTGCAAGAACAGAGTTCGCCTTCTATGAAAAAAGGAGCATCATTTTGTGGTTACATTTTTGCAATAGGCCTTATTTATAATATGACTTTCCTTCCCCATGTACAATAGCATAACTAACCTGATATCAACTTAAAAGTGATTACTGTGCAGAGGTTTTTGTTTTTGTTTAAAAAGACATTTAAATGGCAGGTTGTACTGTTGGTTATTGAAGGTCGTTATTTCTTTTGTGAATATAGGAAATATGTCCAGATACTTATCTATAGTACAAATTATAGAAATGATAATAAGAAAGGAAGTAATGCATACCTAAACAAACGCACATATAATATACCAGGCCCAATTTAGACACTTTTAAGTCTTAGCCATAGGTGGGAGTGCATTCATGCTGAAAGCGTGGTATTACTGTGGGAACATATTGAAGATACAGATGCTGCCTTAGGCAGCCCTTCTTCCCACGCAAATCCTCCTTTGCCAGCACTTGGATCAGTCTGCGTGGATGTAAGGTGCTGAGATAGAGTAATGCAGGCTCACACATGCCTCTTATGTCTGCCTCGAGCCTGCCCTGCAACACTCTTCTCCCTCGTTTTTGCCACCGAAGTGGCAAGGTATGTTTTCTCAGGTTGGCTAGTCATTGAGGTTTTGAAGGATTGTAAAATGAAGTTCAAAATCCAAAACTGAGCTAGCTGCAATTTTTCTCTACCCATCTGCAAATGCATTAAGTGGTGGCGTGAGCCAAGTCAGAGAATATTAATAACACGAGCAGCAGAGCACATTTGAAATCGCACATGGAAGAATTTAGGTCCTGAGCTTGACGGCATAATGATGTGCTTGAACTGTGGTGCTCTGACAAGAACAAGACAACAAAATAACAGAAGCTCTGGAAAATTCCCAGCCATGATTTTTCAAATGCTTAAAATGACCAGAAACAAGAAAAGTGCATATATAACTTGTATTTTATGATGTAGGTATGATGTCAAATCTGCCACATTAAAATAGCCTATCTCTGCACCTACCCTTGTCATACATACTGCAGTTGCCTTTTTTCCCCCTTTTTTTCTAATATTACTTTTGCAATGTGATTTTCACTCTTCAGATATCCAACCTACAGTCTATAATCTTACCCCTTCTTTCTCAACTGAACTTTTCAAGACCATTTCTGAAGTTGATGGAATCCAAAAAAGAATGCTGTACTGCACTGCCAAGTAAATGACTCCTTGAAATTTTCACCCACGTATTGTATCTAACACCTCAAAGTCTATTCCGTAAGTTTTCCAGGAAGATGAGTGCACAACCTCTCTTGCTATCCCTTCATCCCACAGTTCTCTTTCTGCCAAGCACACAGAACAGACCAGAGAGAACTCTCCAAGGTACTGTCTAGTTTATTTATGCATGTGCTGACCACCTTGTAAGCAAGCAAGATACTTCCACACTGCAAAAACTTGTAGTTTAGATCAGGCAAACAATACGATGCAACACACTCATGAGGAAAGGGAAATCACAAGGCTGTGCAGCAGCTCTGTCTGCCCCTAAGGCAGAGTTATTGGTCCTTACTTATTAACTCATTTCAATCCTCCTCTACACAATGGGGTATTATGGAAGCTGCTGGGTTTTTGTAGAGAAAGTGGAGCCCAGCAAATGCTCAGCCTCTCAGAAGGCTGAATTGTATGGAGTTCTGCTTTTTCTGACCATAAACTCATTACACATATTAAAGAGAATAGGTTTCAGTTTATGAAAATATGGAAACTACAGAATACCAGCTATTTAAAAAGTATGGATTTGGGAAAACAGGTGAGCACAACCCTTGACCCACTGTTCTTGCTCACATTCACTGTAGCACACACACTGCCACCCACCAGTCACCAGAGTACAGCTCTGCCTCCTCTGAATCACCCCTCAAAGCCAACAACCAGCCTTTCAAATGGTCAACTTTCCAAATGGCAATGAAGCACTGAAATTCAGTATGAGCGGAAGATGGGATGCAAATAAATGTTTCTTATTTCTTTATCTTCTTGAAGAATTCTTGCTTACTAAACTTGCATTACTTTCAGTTTCACTAGGGAGGATACCTGCTGTCACATTCCAGAAGTCAACTAAACATCACTCTGTTTCTTGCTACTCTTGAAAAGATTTTGTGGATTGAGTTTACAATTGACATGGATTGCATGCAGTGGCTTTCCATTGTGCTCTAGGATCCCTGGGAACAGTCGTTTGACTCCTCTTCAGGCAGCATGAATGGAAAGCACATTCTGGTTCTATAGCTGATAGCTGTTTCTTTCTCAGTGATTAGGGTACAGGTGGCTTGAAAACTTTAACTTTCCCTCACAGACAGTGAATCTTTTATTCAGAGTCCTTTACACAGCCTGATACCCACTCTAGTGCTCCACACCGCTCTGTCTGGCATATGAAGCCAATTAGCAAACACTCCTTGTTTGCCATTTTGAGGAGTTGGGTCTTGCAGACCTCTGATTTCTAAGCCCCATGTACTGACTTTGTGTAGTTTCCCATGGTTGCACAGACTGAAGTCAAACATGGGAGCACATTTCTAAGCGGTTAGCTAACAAAACCACATCAAGAGAACTTTGGGGAAATTAAACCTCAAACTGTCATCATTACAATTCACCCTGTTAGTACACGAATTGTAACCAAGATTGGCCTGCTGGGAAGTGGAGGGTTTTCATATCCAGGTTAGTAGAGATGCAGATCTATTTTAAATGTCACTGACCACTAACTTAATACATTCTGCTGAAGGGCAGCCTTCCCCTTGGTAAAAGACCTTCTGCTTTCTTTTTCTTCTCCCAGGGAGTGCTCTCATACCTGAAGTGAGAGTAGGGGACCATGCTCCTCCTGGATGCAGCCAGCATAATGAGCTGCCATAGAACAGAGGGAACATATAACCTGGAACAAGCAACTAAAGTCTGTAACGATCAAAAGGGCAAATTTTGCAATCTAATTCACCCAGCCATTCTTGTTTGTAAGACTACCAAGAAAATTAAAGGAGTTAAGACCATCCAGAAAATTAAAGGAGTTTATTTGGATGGATTGGTGCCTAAATGCTTTTGGCACATAAACAGTCTGTGAGAAGAATAATTGGGAAGATATAAATGAAAAGAGGAGCAAGTAACATTTCAGCTAAATATTGGGAAAATAGTGTCAGGCTGTAGAATTACCCTCCAATATAAATAGAAGATATAGCCTAGGCTATTTAAAAGTTATCTGGACGAATCACTTGCTAATAAGTTCCATGCTCACTGAGAACCCAAGAAGTCTTTTGTCATCCACAGTGGACATAATTCCATCCTGATTACAGATGTAAAACATATTCAGCTTAAGTAAAAATGCAATTCGTTATATTCTACTTTGGGTGCATCACTTATCTAATGGAATGTCTCCTAGGAAAGCAATTTAGTAGTGCAGCCAATAACACTGTCTGCGGTTTAAATGGGACAGAATTAGCATAAATTCAACTTAATAGGGACACATTTAGCTAAGACCAATTGTGCTACATCACAGCAAAATTCTACAACCCTGAAGTTTTATAACCACTACATGGCACTATAGGAAAAGCTCATATATGAAATACCTGACTAACAGAATGGGTGGTTTTAAGTGCAGTGGTACATTTTTTCATTGCTGTCACATTCTGTTGCTGTTTAAGGTCTTTTTAAATCTTGTTTTTAATGGCCTCTTCACTTAGTTGGTATGGGCACTTTTTAGAATGAGCAACTCTCCAAGTACTTGTACATACTGTTCTACTACAATAGAGAAACCCATGCCTTGTTATCCTCCTGCACTGGAAAGAGGTGGTAGATGGTTGCTGCACTTCAGCAAATCTCCCAAAAGAATTTGGATTCTGAAACAATTGCTTCTAGTAATCCTCACTATATCGCTGAAAATGCTCCTCCTCAAAAAGATGAAAGAGTCAACCAAAAATTAATCTGCCAGCCTGGAGACCTTGTTTTTTCGTGGGTGAAAGAAGAGGTCCAGGCTTTGCTAAAGGGTATGAGCAATCTGTTAAGAATAGATGATCTAGAACCCACAGAAGTGCGTTGCTGCAAGAATGACTCAGGCAGTAATCATCACAACAAACTTATAAATAGCACAGAAAAAGTATTAATTCAAAATGACTTCTCACCTCATAACATCATGGTACAGAGCAAGCCACGTACCAGGGAGTTTGTTTAGTCTGTTACCTGTCTCCCATGCCAATTATTGATGGAAAAGTTCCTCCTGTTCTAGGTAGTTATAGGAAATTTTTCTTCCACTGTTAGATGTGGACAGCCTGCCAGTGGCAGATTCCCTACAGTTAACTTTCAGTAGTCAGCATGGCAGTTGTTAGTCTAATTTTTGTTCCTCTTCCTTAAGAATATGACAGCCGTCAGGTTATCCTATGAATAACTACAGGAGACAACAATCTGTGATCTCTCTTGGGCTTTCTATTGAATGAACCTGTCTGTCCACCAGATAAATACCTGATATCCACCAGACAGAATTATATGGAAAGCACCTCCTCACTCTGAGGTGATAGAAAAGACATTTCATCATCTGCCTTGGTTCCCCATAGTATGGTTGGCTGCCATATTCCTGAGGAAGAGGAGGTATAATAAGTAGGTTAAATGAGTGAGGGGGAAGGTATACAGTTATAAAAGGGATCTGTAGCAGCAACTTAATACCTTCCCACGCGGAACAAGAAATTGTAGCATCAGTGCATAACGTTTAAAAGTTCAGAGTAGTAACTGGAACCATTTAACTGAATCACTAGAAAATCACAGCAACTAAATAATGAATTATACACAAGTATGTACAGGCTCCATCCCAACCAGTGTCCCCAGGTTGTAATGAGCTTTTTAAAAGTACTGTACTCTGTATTCACCTGTTTCTTTCCATGCATGAAAATTATAACTCAAAGCACACCGAAATAGGTCAGAGGCAACAGATGTCAAATGCCAAAGACCTTGTTCCCCAGTCCATTTTAGGACTACCCTCCAAGTCTACATTTTTACCACTTAAATTCTGATGGGTTTCCATCT